>SJXQ01007862.1:99238-138164 GCA_006408695.1 Aepyceros melampus
ATATATATATATATATATATATATATATATATATACTGGCCATTTATTTAAAATTCAGTATTTTACATAAGCAAGAACTATACTTTCTTTGGAAATATAAGTCATTTATTTTGTTTTCAATTCACTTCTTTCACCTTCAAAATTAGAACATTTATTCATTAATACTATAACACTAATGCTTTCTCCTATTTGCCTGCATCAGCCTCAGGTTCAAATGCTACCATTACAATGAGAGATAATAAAGTGATTGAACATTTACTGCTTTGTATATGCCCATGAATAAGGTAATCAGGGACATATATGTAAATTTAAATCAGAATAATTGTAATTTTTTAACGATAAATTGATTAACTCCTCTCTTCACATTGTCAGGTTTTCTTCCATCTGTGCAAAAATAAATCAGTGTCATAAATCTGCAGTCAGCCAAAAATACAAGCCCACATATAACATCCTACTTATGCAAATAGTACATCTGGTGCATATGAGCTGGCCAAGGACTATTTCCAACTAGACTTACACATCCAAAACACTGTGAAGATTAAATCAATCAAAACCACATTCTACTAGAAATATTTTTAAAAAATCTTAATATATTCACTCAATGTAATTGTGCAAAACCATGTTATGAAGTATTTTAATTACCGGCACATTTGAATGCCAGTTCACATTTTGACTATCAGTAGCCAATTGGCTACAAAAATAATTGCTTTTCCCCCTGCATTTCTAGGAGCAGCACTTTTATGTTTTCTGAAAATGTTTTAACATATTCAACATACTAACTTTTTTCCTCTTCTATTTTAAAACCTCTTCCATTATTTAACTACCAAATTTGGAAACTGAATCAAGGGTAGCTAAATATGAGGTCTTTCTTATATTTAATATTTTATGGGATTAATTCATCCTTTTTTATAGAGAAAATTTTAGTTGTAATATATTTTAATCTTTATTAATTTTAGTAAAATAATGCTTATAAATATTCTAAATGAATTTAACTTTTGTTATTAAATATGTCTCACAAGCACTTATAAAGAAATTAGTTTTTTTTAATTTTTGTCAGTTAAGAAGTAGAAAACACACTCTCTTAGTAAATGATGTGATCTAAACTCAGAATAGAATCTTCTGAATTCAGAAGCAATAGCTTAAACTACGCTACATGAATCCATTATATTTGTATTACAAACATTGCTTGTAAACTTGCATTTTTGCTGACTTACAACAAAGTAATTAATGTCTATCTGTTAATAGCAATTAATTATTGTTATTCATAGAGTATTTATAGGAGAAACAGATTCTATTGTTTACTTCTGTCATGGTCATTGTTCTTTAACAAATCATGTTAATGACCACTACATTATATAATTTATGAAAATTCCACTAAAGCTAACTTCCCTTTCAAAACTGCTGGAATGATGGCTCAGATGGTAAAGTATCTGCCTGCAATGTGGGAGACCTGAGTTTGAGCCCCAGGTTGAGAAGATTCCCTGGAGAAGGGCATGGCAATCCACTCTAATATCTTGGCTTGGAGAATCTCATGGACAGAGCATCTGGCAAGCTACAGTCCATGGGGTATAAGATAGTCGGACATGACTGAGCAACTAAGCACAGCACACAGCAGTATATTTTATTCCTACAGATTGCTAAGATGCCTACTACAAATTGTTCTTTACCTAAAAGCATGACACTTTTATATCAATAAGTGACAAGAGACTCAGTAGATGAGTACTATAATGTAAAAAATATATAAAGGATAAGAGGATAGAAAGTGATAAAACATGCAGTGTATTTTGCAGGGTTGCAAGTGGAATTCATGTAGGTAAGCATTCTGGGCTGAAAACAAAGCTAGTGGCAAGGATTTTGAGGCAGGAAGATGCCATATCTAACAAAGAAATGAAGCCTACTAAATTTGGAAAGCTGACTAGATGGTTTTAGGGACAAAAATGAAACCAAGGAGCAGATTAGAAAGTTACTGACGGGGAAAAAAAAAATGATGAGGATGATGATGTATGGGCAAGGATGAATAACAAACTGACTGGAACCTGTCTGACTGAATATATGAAACTAGCTTTACAAACAAACTTGAATGATAAAGATGTTAGAAATGGAGGAGTCAACAATAACATGAAGGTCTTGGCCCAGGCAAACATAAACTGCAGTAACTGCATCAATATAGAAATGATAATTTTTTTTTTCAGTTTCTTTTTAATGCAAGGGTGGCAGAGTTCAGTAACAGATGGTTCATCCTCAGTAGCTTCAGTCATTTCTGACTCTTTGACACCCTATGGACTGTAACCTGCCAGGCTCCTCTGTCCACTGGATTTTCCAGGCAATAATACTGGAGTGGGTTGCCTTTTTCTCCTCCAGGGGATCTTCCCAACCCAGGGATCGAACTCGGGTCTCCTGCATTGCACTCAGATTCTTTACCGCAGAGCCACCAGGGAAGATATTAGTCATATAATTGGAGTCAAGCAGAAAGTTAAATGTATGACTTAGAGTTAGCATATTTACAAAGCTATACACCACAACAACTTAGGCACATTTTATCTCTCCCAGAAGATATGTCATTCCCATTAGCAATCTCTCCCCATGTTCTCCCATCATCTTCAGCTCTAGGATATCTACTTTCTGTCTCTATAGATTTCTATTCTGCATCAGTTCAGTTCAGTTCAGTTGCTCAGTCATGCTTGACACTTTGTGACCCCATGAACCACAGCATGCCAGGCCTCTGTCCATCACTAATTCCCAGAGTTTACCCAAACTCATGTCCATTGAGTCAGTGATGCCATCCAACAATCTCATCCTCTGTCATCCCCTTCTTCTGTTGCCTTCAGTCTTTCCCAGTACCAGGGTCTTTTCAAGTGAGTCAGCTCTTCGCATCAGGTGGCCAAAATATTGGAGTTTCAGCATCAACATGAGTCCTTCCAAAGAACAACCAGGACTGATCTTTAGGATGGACTGGTTGGATCTCCTTGCAGTCCAAGGGATTCTCAAGAGTCTTCTCCAACACCACACTTCAAAAGCATCAATTCTTCAGTGCTCAGCTTTCTTTATAGTTCAACTTTCACATCCAAAATGACTACTGGAAAAATCATAGCCTTGCTAGATGGATCTTTGTTAGCAAAGTAATGTCTCTGCTTTTTAATATGCTGTCTAGGTTGGTCATAGCTTTTCTTCCAAGGAGTAAGCGTCTTTTAATTTCATGGCTGCAATCACCATCTGCAGTGATTTTGGAGCCCAGAAAAGTAAATTCAGCCACTGTTCCCCAATCTATGTGCCATGAAATGATGGAACTGGATGCTATGATCTTAGTTTTCTAAATGTTGAACTTTAATCCAACTTTTCCACTCTCCTCTTTCACTCTCATCAAGAGGCTCTTTAGTTCTTCACTTTCTGCCATAAGGGTGGTGTCATCTGCATATCTGAGGTTATTGATATTTCTCCCGGAAATCTTGATTCCAGCTTGTGCTTCTTCCAGCCCAGCGCTTCTCATGATGTACTCTGCATATAAGTTAAATAAGCAGGGTGACAATATACAGCCTTGATGTACTCTTTTTCCTATTTGGAACCAGTCTGTTGTTCCATGTCCAGTTCTAACTGTTGCTTCCCGACTCACATACAGATTTCTCAAGAGGCAGGTCAGGTGGTCTGGTATCCCATCTCTTTCAGAATTTTCTACAATCTATCCTGCATATTTCATATAAATGCAATCATATACTGTGAGTTGGTTTGTAACTGGTTTCTTTGGGTTAGCATTATATTTTTAAGACTTATCCATGTTATAGCATATATAACTACTTAATGTTTATTATAGAATAATATTTAATTATGTATATATATATATACACACACACCATATTTTATGTATTCATTCATCAGTTGATGCACATTTGTTTTAGTTCCACCTTTAGGCTATTAGGAATAAAGCTACTATGAACATTTGTGTTAAGTTTTATGTGGACATAGATTTAAAAAAAAATTCACCTTCTGAAAAATCTCTGCCTTCTTTTTTTGATTGCTTGATTCATCCCTATTTCATGTTTTTAATATACTTGGATTTATGTCTGTAATTTACTTTTTTCTTCATATCTCAGGTGTTTTTTATTACTTTAATACCCTTAACATTTTCTTTTCTATTAAATGAATATTTTAGAGTATGATAATATAATTTCTTTACTGATTTTTTAAATCTTTTTTCTAACGTATTCTCTTAGTGGTTGCACTAAGCATACATTTTACTGATCAGACTGGCTTAGACTTATAGTAAGATGCTCAGCGAGAAAGAGTGCTTCTATTAACTTTATTCTCCCTTATCCTTTGTTTATTATTTTGTATAATTATTATATTTTATGTGTGTTAATCCATAAATGCATTATATGGATAACAGAATCCACAAATAAGTTTTTATAACTACTTTCTATAATGTTATATCTATTTAAGAAACTGAGAGAAGAAAGAAAAGCAAATATAAATTTATTGACTTGCTATATTGATTTTATTCATATTTCTGATTTTCTTCACATGGTGTTTTGTACTTAGTTACAATCTGATGTTTCTTCATTTTAAAACAACTTCCTTGTTATTGACACATATATTTTTATATATCACAGTATAACAATATATTGTATGTCTTTTGTCTATCTTTTCTTTAAGTTAAAAACAATGAAGAAATGTATATTTATTGTGTTCAATATTTACATAATGACCTTTATTTTCTTTACTGTTTTGTGTGTATTTAAATTACTATCTTTGGTACTTACTGTCTGCCTAAACTTCCTTTTTGTATTTCACATTAGGCAGATCTGCTATCCATTCTGTTCAATTTGGGAATGTCTTTGTCGTACTTCTGAAAGCTACTTTTATGGCTATCAGATTCTTGCTGCTTCTTAGTCGCTTCAATCGTATCTGACTCTGTGAGACCCCATGGACTATATTCCTCTAGGCTCCTCTGTCCATGGGGATTCTCCAGGCAAAAATACTAGAGTGGGTTGCTATGCCCTTCTCTGTATTCTTCCCAACCCAGGGATCGAAACCAGGTCTTCCACACTGCAGGCAGATTCTTTACTGTTTGAGCTACCAGGGATTCTTAGTAGATAGTTTAGTAGATTCTTAGTAGGAGTTTTATTTTTCCTCCAAAATTTTGATGATGAAATTCTACAGTCTTTGTATTCTATCTTTTCTGATGGGATATCAGCTGCTACTTTTATGTGGGTCCATTGTATTTTATTAGCCATGCTTCTTTTACTGTTTTGAAGAGTTCCCTTTCTCTTGGATTTCAGTCTTTCAACCATGGAATTAAAAGACACTTGCTCCTTGGAAGAAAAGCTATAATAAACCTAGACAGCATAATAAAAATCTGAGACATTATTTTACTGACAAAAGTCTGTATAGTCAAAGCTATGGTTCTTCCAGTAGACATGTATGGATGTGAAAGTTGGATCATAAAGAAGGCTTAGCACTGAAGAAACTGATATTTTCGAACTGAGGTGCTGAAGACTCTTGAGAGTCTTTTGGACTGCAAGGAGATCAAACTAGTCAGTCCTAAAGGAAATCAACCCTGAATATTTATTGAAAGAATTGGTACTGAAGCTGAAGCTCTAATACTTTGGCCACCTGATGGGAAGAGCAGATTCAGTGGAAAAGACCCTGATGCTGGGAAAGACAGAAGGAAGGAAAAGGGGGCAGAAGAGGATAAGAGAGTTGGATGGCATCACTGACTCAATGGACTTGAGTTTGAGCAAACTCAGGGAGACAATGAAGGATAAGGAAACCTGGCATGCTGCAGTTCATGTGGTGGTAGAGAGTCAGTTATAACTTGGCAAATGAACACAACAACAAACCACAATACTTACCATTTTTTCCCTTACTTTTTTCCAAGAACCTTCTGTTTGGAATCCTTAATCCTCTTGCTTAACATGCCAGCAAATTTGGAAAACCCAGCAGTGGCCACAGGGCTGGAAAAGGTCAGTTTTCATTCCAATCCCAAAGAAAGGCAGTGCGAAAGAATGCTCAAAGTACCACACAATTGCACTCATCTCACACTACTAAAGTAATGCTTAAAATTCTTCAAGTCAGGCTTCAGCAATATGTGAACCGTGAACTTCCAGATGTTCAAGCTGGTTTTAGAAATGGCAGAGGACCAGAGATCATCAACCAGAGATCATGCCAACATCTGCTGGATCATGGAAAAAGCAAGAGAGTTCCAGAAAAACATCTATTTCTGCTTTCTTGACTATGCCAAAGCCTTTGACTGTGTGGATCACAATAAACTGTGAAAAATTCTTCAAGAGAGGGGAATACCAGACCACCTGACCTGCCTCTTGAGAAACCTGTATGCAGGTCAGGAAGCAACAGTTAGAACTAGACATGGAACAACAGACTGGTTCCAAGTAGGAAAAGGAGTACATCAAGGCTGTATATTATCACCCAGCTTCTTTAACTTATATGCAGAGTGCATCATGAGTAACACTGGGCTAGGGGAAGCACAAGTTGAAATCAAGATTGCCGGGAGAACTATCAATAACTTCAGATATGCAGATGACACCACCCTTATGGCAGAAAGTGAAGAAGAACTAAAGAGCCTCTTGATGAAATTGAAAGAGGAGAGTGACAAAGTTGGCTTAAAGTTCAACATTCAGGAAATGAAGATCATGACATGTGGCCCCATCACTTCCTGGCAAATAGATGGGGAAACATTGGAAACAGTGACTGAATTAACTTTTCTGGGCTCCAAAATCACTGCAGATGGTGATTGCAGCCATGAAATTAAAAGATGCTTACTCCTTGGAAGGAAAGTTATGACCAACCTAGACAGCATATTCAAAATCAGAGATATTACTTTTTCAACAAAGGTCCATCTAGTCAAGGCTATGGTTTTTCCAGTAGTCATGTATGGATGTGAGAGTTGGACTGTAAAGAAAGCTGAGCACAGAATAATTGATGCTTTTGAACTGTGGTGTTGGAGGAGACTCTTGAGAGTCGCTTGGACTACAAGGAGATCCAACCAGTCCATTTTAAAGGAGATCAGTCCTGGGTGTTCATTGGAAGGACTGATGGTGGAGCTAAAACTCCAGTACTTTGGCCACCTGATGCGAAGAGCTGACTCATTTCAAAAGACCCTGATGCTGGGAAATATGGAGAGCAGGAGGAGAAGGGGATGACGAGGATGAGATGGTTGGATGGCATCACCAACTCAATGGACATGGGTTTGGGTGGACTCCGGGAGTTGATGATGGACAGGGAGGCCTGGTGTGCTGCAGTTCATGATTTTGCAAAGAGTCAGACACGACTGAGTGACTGAACTGAATTATCTTTCTACCATCTGAATTGTCACTCTTTAAGCCTATTGTGCATATTGTGAATTCTTTCACTGATCTGCTTCACATCCACCATTCTTTTGGTCATGTATCTTTACTTTCTTTATTTATAAAATTATTTTTTTGAACACGTTTCTCTGAAATTCAGTGAGGAAAGTAAAATATTTGAACCCCTAACTGGTTGGAAATATAATATTGTTGATAACTCTTTGGTCATTTGCCCTTTGATTACATCTCCTTTCACCACCTGCTAAAGTAATCATTATCTTATATTTAATATTAATAATTTTCATGTTTCTTTTATAATTTTAGCACCTAAATAGGTATCTTTGAAAGTGAAAGTCACTTAGTTGTGTCTGACTCATTGAGATCCCATTGGCTATACAGTCAATGAAATTCTCTGGGCGAGAATACTGGAGTGATTAGCCATTCTCTTCTCCAAGGGATCTTCCCAATCCAAGGATTGAACCGAGGTTTCCCACATTGCAGGCAGATTCTTTACCGGCTGAGGCACAAGGGAAGCCCAAGAGTACTGGAGTAGGGAGCCTATACCTTCTCCAGTGGATTTTTTGGACCCAGGAATTCAACCAGGGTCTCCTGCATTGCAGGTGGATTCTTTACCAACTGAGCTACTAGGGAAGTCCCCGTATCTTACCGATTAAAATACACACACACACACACACACACACACCCTTTAGAGAGCATCACTACGAACAAAGCTAGTGGACATGATGGAATTCCAGTTGAGCTATTTCAAATCCTGAAAGATAACACGGTGAAAGTGCTGCACTCAATATGCCAGCAAATTTGGAAAACTCAGCAGTGGCCACAGGGCTGGTAAAGGTCAGTATTCATTCCAATCCCAAAAAAGACAATGCGAAAGAATGCTCAGACTACCACACAATTGCACTGATCTCACACGCTAGTGAAGAAATGCTCAAAATTCTCCAAGCCAGGCTTCAGCAATACATGAACCATGAACTTCCAGATGTTCAAGCTGATTTTAGAAAAGGCAGAGGAACCAGGGATCAAATTGCCAACATCTGATGGATCATCAAAAAAGCAAGAGAGTTCCAGAAAAACATCTATTTCTGCTTTCTTGACTATGCCAAAGCCTTTGACTGTGTGGATCACAACAAACTGTGGAAAATTCTTCAAGAGATGGGAATAATAGACCACCTAACCTGCCTCTTGAGAAATCTGTATACAGGTCAGGAAGCAACAGTTAGAACTGGACATGGAACAACAGACTGGTTCCAAATAGGAAAAGGAGTACATCAAGGCTGTATATTGTCACCCTGCTTATTTAACTTATATGCAGAGTACATCATGAGAAACGCTGGACTGGAAGAAACACAAGCTGGAATCAAGATTGCTGGGAGAAATATCAATAATCTCAGATATGCAGATGACACAACCCTAATGGCAGAAAGTGAAGAGGAGCTAAAAAGCTTCTTGATGAAAGTGAAAGAACAGAGTGAAAAAGTTGGCTTAAAGCTCAACATTCAGAAACCTAAGATCATGGCATCTGGCCCCATCACTTCATGGGAAATAGATGGGGAAACAGTAGAAACAGTGTCAGACTTTAGTTTTTTGGGCTCCAAAATCACTGCAGATGGTGACTGTAGCCAGGAAATTAAAAGACACTTACTCCTTGGAAGAAAAATTATGACCAACCTAGATAGTATATTCAAAAGCAGAGACATTACTTTGCCGACTAAGGTCCGTCTTGTCAAGGCTATGGTTTTTCCTGTGGTCATGTATGGATGTGAGAGTTGGACTGTGAAGAAGGCTGAGTGCCGAAGAATTGATGCTTTTGAATTGTGGTGTTGGAGAAGACTCTTTAGAGTCCCTTGGACTGCAAGGAGATCCAACCAGTCCATTCTGAAGGAGATCAACCCTGGGATTTCTTTGGAAGGAATGATGCTAAAGCTGAAGCTCCAGTACTTTGGCCACCCCCCCTTCCCCCTCCCGCCCCACACCCATTTCAATAATTAACTGTTTTATTTCCCAAGCATGATAGTCCATTTACAGTTTCTTCACTGTGAAATGCCTAATCATATCTTTCCCCACTATTTATGGATTCTTTATCTTTTCTCCACTGATATGGTGAATTACTTACTCTGGTTATCTCAACCTTTGTCAGTGTATTCATTACAAAAATATTTCCCCTGTATGTGGCTTGACTTTTCCTTTTAAAATTCTATGGTAGAAAATCTGCACAGTTTTACAAAAATTACATTGGTTTTTGTCTATGATTAAAATGATTATTTTTCAGGAAATCATAAGTTGGAGGTTTTAAAATATTTTCAGCATGGATATTTAAGTGATTTACCCTCATTTAAGAGAGAATTCATTACAATATATAACTTATGCTTTAGAAGAAATTCTCATTAATTTAAATATTATATATTCAGTTTTTTATTACAGTACTCATATGTACAGAACATATATTGATGATAAGTAGAGAGGAATTTCTCTTGGAGTCTGTTATGATTTTACAGCTGCTTAACTCATTTGAATAAGTTTATTATTTTGTTGCTAAACAATAATACATAATTTGAAATCTTGACAGCTTCAGTTTGAGTTAATTAAATGTCTAATCACAATCTCTGAGGATAAAGTAGCTTGTTGGTAAAGAGATGTATCATCTCACAAAGCAAATTTACTATTGCAGGTGCCTTAGGCTGTCTTTCAAGTTAAATTGTATATTTCAGGACCTCTCCATGATCCTACCTTTCTTAATACTGAAAGATTAAATCTGAATATCATACTGTATTCATAGTACGTTAATTTTTAAATTCCTCAAACCAAGTAAGATTTAGTCCTTCAATAAAATAAATGATTTATCTGCTATCTAAAACAGACATCTCATTACAGAGCTAGTAAGCAGATATAATCATGATAATAAAAATTATATTCCAATAATTAACACCATCGATTAGGGAAAACTAAAGTTAGAAATATATAGAATTTCATTTGAGCAAATATTTTATCTTTTTAAGAACACTACTGTCTATTGGATTAAAAATAAAAGAAGCCGTTCATGTGGTAAATGAACTTATTTAAAATGTCTGAAGGCTCAGTTCATAAAACACAAAAGCTAATATAGGAGTATGAGAAATACAAAATGTGCTGAGAGAAATGTAGGAAACTATGGTTTATAGAAGTTTCAATTTAGAGAAGAAAATAATTGAAGAGACACTGACAGTTATGTTAATATAAAGGTTTTAAAAATGTGATTAATAAATAAAAACTTACAATTATTCAGAACAAATATGAAGACCATTAATATTTTATTTTGAATTTTAATTTGTATGAGTATTGATAATAATGGTGGAATATCTTAAAAGGAGAATATAAAGAATACTTAGATCTACATTTATATATGTGTATATATATACACACACACACATATATATAGATGTAGATGTATGACTGTATTTATATCCACGGCTGTATCTTAGAAGTGTCTAAAAAT
This sequence comes from Aepyceros melampus, assembly GCA_006408695.1. Classification (NCBI taxonomy): domain Eukaryota; kingdom Metazoa; phylum Chordata; class Mammalia; order Artiodactyla; family Bovidae; genus Aepyceros; species Aepyceros melampus. The sequence goes on from SJXQ01007862.1 coordinate 110,030, forward strand.
TCAAGAAATGATCAGAACTGCTATTTAAAATATTATCCTTATTTGAGAAAATTATATGAAAATAAAATACAAGTATTGTACAACAGCTTTCCTCTTGACCAGCATGTTTCAATGCATGAAAGGCCATAAAATGGAACAAAAAGAATCAGGAATCTATCCTTTTTTATTTTCACTTTTATTTTCATACATTCTGCTAACAATTATGTTTTATTGATTGTGCATCTCATTTTTATTTGAAAAACAGTGTTTCAAGGGAAAGCAGTATACTTACTGATGGTCGCTAGCCACATGTGACTATCTATATTTAATAAAAATTAAACATAATTTAACATTTCATGTCATAGTACCAATAGTCATATTTCAAGTGCTCAAAAGTCATAAATTGCTGATAGCTATCATTTTGAAAAGAGTTCAGTTCAGTCACTCAGTCATGTCCGACTCTTTGCAACCCCATGAATCGTAGCACACCAGGCCTCCCTGTCCATCACCAACTCCCAGAGTTCACCCAAACTCATATCATTGAGTCAGTGATGCCATCCAGCCATCGTATCCTCTGTCATCCCCTTCTCCTCCTGCCCCCAATCCCTCCCAGCATCAGGCTGTTTTCCAGTGAGTCAACTCTTTGCATGAGTATTGGAGTTTCAGCTTCAACTCTATGTATATTGAAAAGAGTATATATAGAGTAATTCCACTACTGCAGAAACTTTTGTTGGTCAGGTCTGCTCTACAAATAATCAAATACAACGATAAATAGCTCAACTAGTAATATGGAAGGATTGGAAAAACAGCAATATGAGAACGCAGTATAATAAAAGCAACTCAGAAATCTGGCTCTAAAATAGGATATATACTGTGACTTCTGGATTTACTAATGATGCCCCCAATCCCTCCCAGCATCAGGCTGTTTTCCAGTGAGTCAACTCTTTGCATGAGTATTGGAGTTTCAGCTTCAACTCTATGTATATTGAAAAGAGTATATATAGAGTAATTCCACTACTGCAGAAACTTTTGTTGGTCAGGTCTGCTCTACAAATAATCAAATACAACGATAAATAGCTCAACTAGTAATATGGAAGGATTGGAAAAACAGCAATATGAGAACGCAGTATAATAAAAGCAACTCAGAAATCTGGCTCTAAAATAGGATATATACTGTGACTTCTGGATTTACTAATGTGGTGCATTTACAGCATTTACTAAATGTGGAGCCTTGAGAAAATCCCTTGACTACTGTTCTGAGCATCAGTTTTTTGGTTGACATAATAAGTCTCAAACTGTAGCTTGCTACTAGAAAGACTAATTTAAACAATGCATACAGCAGGTATAGTGAATTGTTAAACCCAGAGTGGATACTTGATTAAAAAAAAAAAACTATTTAATGGTTACTAACAATTTATTTAAAAGGTTACGCTCCATATCACAAGAAATATGAAATGGTAGGAAAAGAAAGACTCTTGAAAAGAGTCGTTGAAAGCCCTGAAGCTATCACTATATAATGCCCACCAAAAAAAAGTTATATATTAAGATATATATTACAAATATTTATACAAAATCACTCGATTTTGTTAGTTAAATTATTTCTGATTTCTCTTGTTTTTACCTCAAATTTCTAGTAATATTTTAAAGTGAAAATGGCTGAAGAGATTCACTATTTACTATCTATTTAAACACTAGTGATTTAATCAAAAGAAAAGTCCTGCAAATCCTAGCATTCTCAGAGAAGGGATTAGATGAGAATCATGAATCAAATACATTTTGTGCCAATCCCATCTACTTGTCATGTCTGACTCTTTGCGACCCTGTGGACTGTAGCACACCGGCTTCTCTGTCCATGGGATTCTCCAGGCAAGAATACTGGAGTGGGTTCATTTCCTTCTTTAGGGATCTACTTGTCCAGGATGCTTCAAAGCTCAATTGCCTCTTAAAGTAAAATCTCTTTCAGAATACAGTAACTCCATTAAAAGTGGAAGTTAAAGTTGCTTAGTTGTGTTTGACTCTTTGCGACCACACAGACTGTAGCCCACCAGGCTCTTCTGTCAATGGAATTCTCCAGGCAAGAATACTGGACATTTCTTTGTCTAGGAGATCTTCCCAACCCAGGAATCAAACCTGGGTCTCCTGCATTGCAGGTACATTCTTTACCCTCTGAGGCACCAGTGAGGTCCATAACTCTTTTAAGGCAGAATTTAAATCTTGATCTTAGTCTCATCTGAAAGCCATTTAAAATTTTTTTCCAAAACTGAGGCAAATTAAATGCAAAATATAAAATAAATTCAAAGATCCCCTCCTAGATCTACATTATATATTTATAGATCTATAGGATCTTTAGGAAAGTAAAAAAAAAAAAAGAAGACAGATTAGTAAGATCTGAGAATAATTTAAGTGTCTCCAAATATCACAGGAAATCAGAGAGGTATAGAAAAGCTGAAAAACTTGGAGCTGGGCAACATAGGGAGCTTGCATGCTTAGTCACTCAGTCATGTTGGACTCTTTTGGGTCACCATGAGTTGAAGCCCACCAGGCTCCTCTGTTCATGGAATTTCCCAGGCAAGAATACTGAAGTGGGTTGTCATTTCCTCATTCAGAGGGTCTTCCTGACACAGGGATGGGACCTGAGTGGGAAGGCTATCCATAAATCAGGACTTACCTGGTGGCTCAGAGGTAAAGAACCCACCTGCCCAATGCAGGAGACAGGTTCAATTCCTAAGTCTGGAAGATTCCTGGAGGAGGAAATGGCAACCCACTCCAGTATTCTTGCCTGGGAAATCCCATGGACAGAGGAACTTGATAGGCTACATTCCATGGTGTCTCAAAGAGTTAGACACAAGTGAGCAAATGAGATATTCCACACAGTCACTCTTGTGAAGATAGGTGGATAGGTAATTCATCAGATTTTAGAGCAGATCCTTAACACTTTTGCACAGAACATAAGAATAGACCCTAATACAGGTATGACTACAGCTATTTCCTAACATATGGTGAATATTCTTTTTTTTTAATTAATTTTTATTTTTTAGTTTGTTTTGCTTTACAATACTGTATTCGTTTTGCTATACATTGACATGAATCAGCCACAAGTGTACATGAACTCCCTATCCCGACCCCCACCGCCCCCCTCCTGCCCCACAACTTCTCTCTGGATTATCCCCATGCATCAGTCCCAAGCATCCTGCATCCTGCATCAAACCTGGACTGGCGATTCGTTTCACTTATGATATCATACATGTCACACTGCCATTCTGCCACCCTCTTCCTCTCCCACAGAGTCCGAAAGGCCGTTCTATACATCTGTGTCTCTTTTGCTGTCTTGCATACAGGGTTATCATTACCATCATTCTAAATTCCATATATATGTGTAAGTATGCTGTATTGGTATTTTTCTTTCTGGCTTACTTCACTCTGTATAATCGGCTCCAGCATCATCCACCTCATTAGAACTGATTCAAATGTATTCTTTTTAATGGCTGAGTAATACTCCATTGTGTATATGTACCACCGCTTTCTTATCCATTCATCTGCTGATGGACATCTAGGTTGCTTCCATGTCCTGGCTATTATAAACAGTGCCACAATGAACATTGGGGTACATGTGTCTCTTTCAATTCTGGTTTCCTCGGTGTGTATGCCCAGCAGTGGGATCACTGGATCATAAGGCAGTTCTATTTGCAATATTTTAAGGAATCTCCACACTGTTCTCCATAGTGGCTGTACTAATCTTTTTAACAAGTGGTGCTGGGAAAATTGGTCAACCACTTGTAAAAGAATGAAACTAGATCACTTTCTAACACCATACACAAAAATAAACTCAAAATGGATTCAAGATCTAAATATAAGATCAGAAACTATAAAACTCTTAGAGGAGAACATAGGCAAAACACTCTCTGACATAAATCACAGCAGGATCCTCTATGATCCACCTCCCAGAATAATGGAAATAAAATCAAAAATAAACAAATGGGATCTAATTAAAATTAAAAGCTTCTGCACAACAAAGGAAACTATAAGCAAGGTGAAAAGACAGCCTTCTGAATGGGAGAAAATAATAGCAAATGAAGCAACTGACAAACAACTAATCTCAAAAATATACAAGCAGCTTATGCAGCTCAACTCCAGAAAAATAAATGACCCAATCAAAAAATGGGCCAAAGAACTAAATAGACACTTCTCCAAAGAAGACATACGGATGGCTAACAAACACATGAAAAGATGCTCAACATCACTCATTATCAGAGAAATGCAAATCAAAACCACAATGAGGTACCATTTCACACCAGTCAGAATGGCTGCGATCCAAAAGTCAACAAGCAATAAATGCTGGAGAGGGTGTGGAGAAAAGGGAACCCTCTTACACTGTTGGTGGGAATGGTGAATATTCTTAATCAAGAAAAATGAGAATCATAAATTGCCCATTGCTAGATTTTCAAGTTTTGCTAAACATTTGAAACAGTCTCATAACAAAAGCAGACTAAGGCAATAAACTGGCAGCTTTTGGATAAAATAATTAGATGCTCACACTCCAATATTTAAGGGCTAGGGGAGGGAACTTTGTGATAAGGACAACTATAGATATTGTAAGCAGAATGGGATTGGCAGAAAGAATTGTACTATGTCAAAAGCCAGAAAGAAACAAAGAAGATGATTCAAGGACAGAGAAGCCCCAAGGGGAGTGAAGACATGTATCTGAGTACCCATTTTACCCTTAAATTCATAGGAAAATATTTCTGAAAATGTTAAGAGAAAAGTGTACAAAGTATGTAGTGATATATTCACTGCATACAATCTTAAACTTTTTCATTTTAAGAACTCCTCTTCATGGTCAGTAATCTACTAACGTGATGGCTATCTTTGAAAAATTTTAGACATTCACTCACCTCAGTTTGTAAATTTCACCTGCAAACTTTTAACCACATTTTTATCCTTTGTGAAAGAACTCTGGCTTATTTATGAAAGAGATCACTTTAGAGATGGAACTCCACAATTAAATGGTATCCTGGTGACCTCTTCCTTGAAATCGCTGAGGATTTCCCTAGTCAGCATTAATCTAGCATTTAGTTTGCTCTCAATACAGATTCATTGAGGGCCAAAGTCTACAGATTATGACAAAGTTACTGGAGCTAATCCTCTCAAGACTCACATAGACCCATTAAAACCCTCATCAGGTAATTGCAATATGCTCTGAAAGCTCTAACTAGAGAAATGATGCCTTACAGATTGTACTAGGACTTGTAATAAATACTCCTATCCTTTCAGCCAAGAAAAACAGTGGAAGAGAGGGTTTGTTCAGAACCTCAGGGCTATCAATAAAATTATAATATTTACTCTCCTATGGTATAGAATACAAATACTATCTCATCTTCAGAATCAGTTGAGGCTACATATTTTATAGTTGTAATGATGTGTTCTGCTTACTGTGACCCTTTAAAATAAGATAGTCAACATATGTTGCATTATTTCCTGGGGAAGTCACAATGTTTCTGGAATCTCCATTTCAGAAGTTGACTGATGCACTCTTTTACAAAATATTAGTAAAAGATCAAACATCTACACTTATACAGTATTTTGTGCTCAACAGGTATGTTTGAAGGATGAAGTGACCTCTGAGATGAATTCCATTTATCTATCTACTATTTTATTTAAGAGAGACATAAAATTTAAACAACAATAGTTACACTTCTATAAGAAGAAACTATATTATTTAGGGTGTATTCTATTTCAAGAAGGTAGATTCTTCAGTCTGGACACACTATATGCCATGTGGAACATTCCCAGGCCAATCATTATGGTAATTAAAAATATTTATGAAATTTATTAGCTGTTGCAAGCAATAGTTTCTCAACTTCTATGACATTTACTCAGTGCTGAAACTGCTTGCAGCTCAAAACATGAACAGGCACTTTAAGACGTAAAATAGCTTTCTTTGTTACAATTATCATAAATCTTTCTATCTACACACACATGAACAGCATGGACAACTGATTTTGTTGTTGTTTTTTAGTCAACTGTTCAGGACAACTGATTGAACCTGATAGAACTCATCAGACATGTAGGTTACTGAAACATCTCTCATGACCCAGTGTCGAAAGCCAATTAGAGCAGCCTCTTGAGAAATCTGTATGCAGGTCAGGAAGCAACAGTTAGAACTGGACATGGAACAACAGACTGGTTCCAAATAGGAAAAGGAGTACGTCAAGGCTGTATATTGTCATCCTGCTTATTTAACTTCTATGCAGAGTACATCATGAGAAGTGATGGACTGGATGAAACACAAGCTGGAATCAAGATTGCTGGGAGAAATATCAATAACTTCAGATATGCAGATGACACCACCCTTTGGCAGAAAGTGAAGAATAACTAAGAAGCCTCTTGATGAAAGTGAAAGAAGACAGTGAAAATGTTGGCTTAAAGCTCAACATCCAAAAAACGAAGATCATGGCATCTGTTCCCATCACTTCATGGGAAATAGATGGGGAAACACTGGATACAGTGTCAGACTTTATTTTTTTTGGGCTCCAAAATCGCTGCAGATGGTGACTGCAGCCATGAAATTAAAAGACGCTTACTCCTTGGAAGAAAAGTTATGACCAAACTAGATAGCATATTCAAAAGCAGAGACATTACTTTGCCGACTAAGGTCCGTCTAGTCAAGGTTATAGTTTTTCCTGTGGTCATGTATGGATGTGAGAGTTGGACTGTGAAGAAGGCTGAGCGCTGAAGAATTGATGCTTTTGAACTGTGGTGTTGGAGAAGACTCTTGATAATCCCTTGGACTGCAAGGAGAACCAACCAGTCCATTCTGAAGGAGATCAGCCCTGGGATTTCTTTGGAAGGAATGATGCTAAAGCTGAAGCTCCAGTACTTTGGCCACCTCATGCAAAGAGTTGACTCATTTGAAAAGACTCTGATGCTGGGAAGGATTGGGGGCAGGAAGAGAAGGGGACAATAGAGGATGAGATGTCTGGAAGGCATCACTGACTCGATGGATGTGAGTCTGAGTGAACTCCAGGAGTTGTTGATGGACAGGGAGGCCTGGTGTGCTGTGATTCATAGGGTCACAAGGAGTCAGACACGACTGAACGACTGAACTGAACTGAACTGAACTGAAGTACAATTCTGTGTTTATCTTCCCAGGGTAGAGGTTCAGGGACTAAGGAACATGTTATCTCGAAGAGATGATTTCAGGGGCTGCTTTTATCTTTTTTCAGTGAGAACATCATAAGATCATGCTGAAAAAACATCTCATCTCGTAGATGTTTGATTTTATATCCTCAAACATAGCAATAGTGCATTCAAAATGCCTTCTTGAACAGTGATCAAACTGATGTTTAAAATGGTGTTTTGTAAACTGATTCACATTTTAAGAAATTAATATATTTTTAAACTCAACAGTCATCAAATAGAAGACTTAACTTGAAAGGGAAATTTATCACAGCTTTTGGTGTAATTGAAACTATTTTATTTTCTTAAATTACAAATCATGGCATTTTCAGTATTCCAAGAAGTATACTAGGCATTAGGGAAGTTGTTAGAATATATTTTTAAGTTTCTGATGATCTCAGTAGATAGTCTTTTTCCCACTTTGTATTTTTATGTATACATAATTAACATTCATGCTATAAGCTCGAATAACATACCTACTAAATTACATAACTGCTAGACTCTGACAAGGTGATACATAACAACTGACTGTTTACAGCAGCTCAGATTAGTCCAAGAATATCATTTCCACATCACTGCTTTCAGCCAGCCAAGAAATGGTGAAAATAAATCAGTTTGCTTCGCATCAAAACCTCCAGTAATGCCCAAAGTGCTAAACAGCACCAGTTATACTTTTATTGAAGCCAGTTAAATCTTCTTTAAAAGACACAGAATGAATCTGCAAATGAACATTAAGAACTTCCTTATTTACAATTAGGGACTTTTCAATAACTTTGATTACCCTCTATGGTGTTCTTAAAAATTTTAAAAAGCTCTTTCACTAAGCACTGTAAATAGCTAATAATGATACTAGTAATAACAAAAGCATCAATAAACTTAAAAGAGCAATATTTTTAAAGGCCAGGCAAAGGTTCAGTATTCCAGCCCTATTCTAATCAAGTAATCAAGATTTAGCAATATATTCAAGAGAAAATATTGTCTCCTGAAATATCAATTCTTTGTCACAAAGAATTTTTAGTATTTATATTAGAAATCATAATTTTAGAGACAAATCCCAGTTTATCCAAGTCCAACGAACAGTTCATTAAATTTCATTTCTATCATTTATATCTGTAGTCATACACATATAGTATTTTAAGAGCATACCTTAAGAGCGTAGGTATCTTATTTCAAACAAACAGCAAAACATAACCAGTATAAATTGTAAGTAATGAAAAAGCTTTGTATAGTATTTTAATTTTTGAAAATTAGTATATTTTTTCAAAAACTAAAGGACTTGATATATCTGTTACACAATTTCCTTGTGCTTTATATTTTTCTAGGCAGTTATGTATTCCTGTTAACACATGGGACATTTTTCACACTAGTTAACTATGAACAAAATGTTTCAGTGCTAACCACAAATTTTCCAGGCTTTTACCTACAATGGATATTAACCAAACTTCATTAAATATAAATATGTAAACTTAAAGCTTTCAACTAGAAATGAAATAGCTAATACTGTGACTAATTGTGTAAAAATGCTGCTATTTCACAGTGATTACAATATTTACAAAATAGGAACTCAAACAATGATGCAAATTTGGACACTTGTTTGGGGAAAGTGTTTGCTTTGTTTTAATTTCCTTTTTATTTTCTAGTTTGAAATGGCAAACATAGAAATCTTAAGTTACTAGTGTTTGTGCATTCTCTGAAATTTGACTATAATTTGTTCTGCCTTTTACTATACAACCCTTTATAACTGCTGTGATGACCAATCCCTTATATAACATGACACCAGAACGTATAATTTTCTGTGTTCTATATCATAGCTGCTTCTTCCTGAAAAAGAAACCATAACCTTTCAATACTGAAAATGTGTTTAAGTTTAAATTTGATGAAAATTCTTTCAGACACACACGTTTCAAGACAAAGGAACGGAATATTATAGCAACCTATCTAGTTTACCAATCTGAACATGTCTGTGTCAGCCATGAGCCTCACTGCGGCCAATTTCTAAATTGCTATAAATGGATTCCTTAGTTCCCCCAGTCAGGACACTACTGAATCACTGTTAAGGAGGTGTTCCCACACTGCTTCGCAAGCTTGATAGACTCAGCTTGTCCTCCAGTTACTTCCCTGTTACCTCTGTGAGACTAACATTTTTTATTCTAAATAACTTCTGGGAATCAACAAAGAAGAAATGAAAAAACAGTAACAAAAATCTTTCTCACACTTATAGAAAGAGTTAGAGATACATACAACATATATATATATATATATATATTTTTTTTTTTTTAGGTAATAATTTTTACATAGAATTCCTAAGCACATGAGTACTCCTAGGCACAAGATTCTAGATATCCAACAGAAATAATTTTAAAGTTTTCACTTATGACAACTTTTATTTTTATTTTCTAAAAAGAAAAGGATTATAATCCTAACTTAAAGACTTTCCCTCAGTGAAAACTGGAAAGTCTTTACTTAAAAAACATTTCAGACCAAAAAGGAAAAAAAAAAAAAAAAAAGAGAGAGATTAATAAAAGCAATGATATTATAATTGATTTAATTGATTTAATCTAATTTGAACTAGTTAAAAAATGCTAAACTCATGAGAAATTTAACATAGGTCATAGAGTGGAACTTTTTCTAACATATTAAGAGATACAACTTAGGAAGTACTTATTAAATATATGGTAAGTTTTATTTTATTACCTATGTATTTGAGCTATATTAAAAGGTGGGAAAACCTGAGAACTTTATTTATAATATGATTATACCTGTAATGCATATAGGCAGAAAGCTAAAACAACCTCCCAGATGTTGTCTCCTATATTCCCCTTGCAGAGGCAGAACCTGTGAATATAATAGGCTATCACTCTTGTGATTATGTTGTACTGTCTGGAAAAACAGACACTATTCTTGGTTGAGTTGACAGTCAACCCAAAGAGTTTTCTTTGACTGGCATCAGAGGAAGAATTAAGAAAGACGTCCTGCTGTTTTGGAGGAAAGCAAGCAGCCATGTTGGGAATTCCTTATGGGGAAAGGACAGTTTCTAATTGGTGAGAGCAGCTTCATACCAACAGTTATCAGTGAACAAGCAAGGAAAGGAACTCTTCCAACAACCAGTGTGTTTTTGCAAGAGGATCCTGAGCCCAAGATGAGAAAATGTAGCAATGGGCACGTGTTGATATAAGCTTTGTGAGACTCCACATCTCTTGCATTGCCAGGTGGATTCTTTACCACTGCATCACCTGGGAAGTCCTGCTCTAGATTAGACTAAAATATTCTTTTGGGTATTCAGGCTGTACTGGGCATTGTTTTTGTTGTTCCATTAAGCAATACTTCTATAAAATTACAATTCATATTGCCACAAAATGTTAGTACATATGCTTATATCTGTATTTACTTTTGCTTTGGATCAGCATAAAGTCAAATCTAACTTAACATTGATGATTTTCTAGTTCCAGTGGTAAGAAATGGTAGGAGAACATCTCTTGATATGTGAATGAAGCAATTAAAAAGAATCTGGACTGTTTAATCGAGCACCTTGTTAATTTTCGAACAAGAGGTACTGCAATGTTTTTATTGCACTGCTTTGTAACAATTCATTATAAGAAATTGAAATATGGTAAAGTGCAAAAAATGAGTTTTTGGCTTCCAGTAATCATTGAATTAGATACCCACTTGATGTATATTTCAATTAGAATGAAGCACTAATTCTCTTAAAATGGAACAGGCAGCTTTGCAAAATTGTTAAATAATATATCATCAAAATGGAATTTGAGAACTGATGTCTTAAAATGTATTTTGGTGGTACAAGTGATTTCTTATTTTACCTAACTAGCAAATAAATCTTAACTTTATTAATATGTTTTGAAGACTATTTATACACATAGACATTTTCTGCATTCTCACATCAATACATACAGAAATAGATTAAGTATATATCAGAAATTTTATCAAGCTAGATTTCTTTACCTGTTTAAGCAAAAAGAAAAAGTTTTGGAATTTCAAGAGTTTCATCTTAATGGATTTCCTCCAGTCTAAAGAATACTGTTGCCAAATATTGGTTAAAAAACTATCTTTCTTTTTCTTTAGTCATAGATAAAATTTTTCTCAATGAATTGAACCTGAACTTCCCATTTTAAATAAAACAACAAAGATACCAAGCACACAGGTAGACTATTCACTTGCACTCCAAATCACAAACTTTCCGAAGGTGACCAGTCCCAGTACCAAACAAACATTTCCCCAACATAAACAGTCCTCAATTGTAGACAGACATCAAAATCAAATTGGCAAAAGCCCAAATGTTCACATATAGGAAGGTTGCCTGGCTCCTCACCTGTGGACTCACCCAGTCTAGGAGTTCATCAGTTCATTTCAGTTGTCACTCAGTCGTGTCCGACTCTTTCAGACCCCATGAATCAGCATGCCAGGCCTCTCTGTCCATCATCAACTCCTGGAGTTCACTCAAACTCACTTCCATCGAGTTGGTGATGCCATCCAGCCATCTTATCCTCTGTTGTCCCCTTTTCCTTCTTCCCCCAATCCCTCCCAGCATCAGGGTCTTTTCAAATGAGCCAACTCTTCACATGAGGTGGCCAAAGTACTGGAGTTTCAGCTTCAGCATCAGTCCTTCCAATGAACACCCAGGGCTGATCTCCTTTAGGATGGACTGGTTGGATCTCCTTGCAGTCCAAGGGACTCTCAAGAGTCTTCTCCAACACCACAGTTCAAAAGCATCAATTCTTCAGTGCTCAGCTTTCTTCACAGTCCAACTCTCACATCCATACATGACCACAGGAAAAACCATAGCCTTGACTAGATGGACCTTTGTTGGCAAAGTAATGTCTCTGCTTTTGAATATGCTATCTAGGTTGGTCATAACTTTTCTTCCAAAGAGTAAGCGTCTTTTAATTTCACGGCTGCAGTCACCATCTGCAGTGATTTTGGAGCCCAAGAAAATAAAGTCAGCTACTGTTTCCACTGTTTCCCCATCTATTTTCCATGAAGAGATGGGACCAGATGCCTAAGCCAACTTTTTTCACTCTCCTCTTTCACTTTCAAAAGGCTTTTTAGTTCCTCTTCACTTTCTGCCATAAGGATGGTGTCATCTGTGTATCTGAGGTTATTGATATTTCTCCTGGCATCAGTTCATCCCCAATTCACTTTTCATTTCTGCCAACTGAAAACAAAAGTCAGCAGCCAGTGCAGAGCAGGGGAGAAACAGGAAGAATCCCCAAACAAATGTTTTTTGCAGCTGCTGGGAATGACCACTAAAATCCCAGTCATGGGGCTGGCTAGCCATTAGCAGCTGGCCCCTGCCATTTACCAACTTGTCTCTTCAGGGAGACACAGAGAAACCTTACACTGAGAGAGCAGAGCTCCACATTGCACACCAAAATCTGTTACTGAACCAAGGTCTGGCTGCTTGCCGCTCAAAAGCCATTAAAGAGACTGTTGGTGGAAAGGCAAGTTAATTTTATTTCAGATGCCAGCAACTGAGCAGGGAGGGCAGACACTTATCCAAAGGCCCACTCACCCAGTGACAATCAGGGCAAGAGCTTTTATAGACAGAAGGAGAGAGCTACATGCGGAAGCAGTCCAGGCAGCTCCAGATAGTCATCTGGAATATTGGTCATCGGTGGTCTGACCAGCGTTATCTTGGTTATTTCAGGTACAGTTAATCTTCAGTTCCAGGGACAGTTTGTTCTCATTTCCTTGAGGCTAATTCTTGGAACTGTGGCAGCTTATGTCGTGGCTATAGTCCGGTCACTATGTAATTAGCTTCTCCCACCTGGTGGAGGTTTCAGTACATATAAGACAACTCACAGGATATGGCTTGGAATATTATCTATAGCCCTTGAGGAACTGAAGGTTGCTGACTATGCTTAATTATTATTACCTATTATCAATACAATTATTATTAATAATAATACAGTTGTTACCACATTATTATTATGTGGTCTACTTTGACTCTTTTCCTTTCTTTCTCTATTTTCTCAGTTCTCTGGTTAAACTTACTCTTTGGCTAAAGTTTTTCCACAGACAAAAGGCAGGCTGGAGGACATGTAGGGGCAAGACTATAGGATCCTGTTCCATTTTAAAGAGTCTGTGGAATAATGAAAGGGGTGAAAAACAAATAAACTAAATATATCTTGAGATACAATGATGAAGTTTTAAAACGAGAATCCTAAATATCTTCTGATATTTGGTGGAGGTTTGTAGATATTTTTAAATCAGCTTAACAAGAAAAGGACAAATGCCATTGCATATATTGTATGGTCACTAGAGTATTTCCTGAAAAACTAAAACACTAATTTTCCATATCTATGTAAGTGGTTGGCCGTCCCAATGGCTCAGTGGTAAAGAATCTACCTGCTAGTGCAGGAGTTGCAGGAGACTCAGGTTCTATCCCTGGATCAGGAAGATCTCCTGCAAGTAGGCATGGTAACCTAATCCAGGATTGTTGCCTGGAGAATTCCAGGCCAGAGGAGCCTGCAAGGCCACAGTCCATGGGGTCACAATGAATTGAACATGACTGCAGCAACTTAACACTCCTGTATGCATATAAGTGGTTAAATAACTTTTAGTATACTGATATTATGGAAAATTGTTCAGGCATTTAAAATAAAACTGAAAGATACTGATATAGAAAGAATTATGAAACAAAATAGGTTAGAGAAAACAAATTACAGCATACAAAAATGCATATAGTATTTCCACTTTAAGAGGACTGATTTGTGTATTATGTGCTGTTTGGTTGCACCAGGTCTTGGTTGTGGCATGTGGGAGATTCATTGAGGGATGCAGGATTTTTCACTGTGGTGACAGACTTGCTGGCTGCGGCTCGCAGTCTTAGTCGCTCTGAGTCATATGGGATACCAGTTTCCCAGCCACGGATTGAACCTGCGTCCCCTGCACTGCATGGCAGATTCTTAACCACTGGACCACCAGAATAGTCCCCTGGGTCTGCATTTTTCAATATATTTACATATTATTTGAATTATGGCATAATAATATAACCATAGTATAATAAAGTTATAAATATGTACATGTAGCTCTCTATTCATATATTTAGGAATTTTCAAGTATATATAATATAAAATATATATGTACATGTATATATAGATACATTTACAGTTTTTAAAATATATTCTCTTTGGAATTACTCTAGGTCTATAAATATAAAGGCAATTTCTGTGGTAGGATTTTATTTGATTTTTAGTTTATTCTTTACAGGTTTCCAGACTGTTTAATTTTTGAAATTCAATATTATATTTTAATACATATTTTTATTTTCATATTTTTAATAAGCTCTGCATTTTATGTCTTTATACATTTTTTGTGGAAAATATTGTACCCTAATCTCTATTGTATCCAAAATATGTATGCTGATTCCAGTTTAAAATTATTTATCCATGCTGTTAAATCACCTCAGTCATATTCGACTCTATGCGACACAATAGATGTCAGCCCACCAGGCTCCCCTGTCCCTGGGATTCTCCAGGCAAGATAAATATAGCAAATAGCAGTTTTTAATGATTGTTACCCATCATATCTTATCACTGAATTTTGTACTATTATTTTATCATTTTATCACTAATTTATTGTTAACTTGCTTTGAACTTAAGGGCACATAATTCTAATCCTTGTTCAGGAAGAGTATGGAGAAAGAATGAATGTTCATTTTTAGCAACTGACTTTCAATATATTTCAAATTAGAATAAGTAAATAATTGTACATATTTGTGCATGAATGCTTGAATATCAAGTCGCTTCAGTTGTGTCCAACTCTTTGCAGCCCTATGGACCATAGCCTGCCAGTCTCCTCTGTCCATGGGATTCCCCAGGCAAGGATACTGGAGTGGGTTGTCATGTCCTCCTCCAGGGGATCTTTCTGACTCAGGGCATCTCTTGTGTCTCCTGCATTGGTAGGCAGGTTCTTTACTGCTACCTCCTAGGAAGGAAGCCCCCAACACATGGCTATATATGTCATAAATATATATAATTCATATGTATCTTCTAGGTCTACTGATTTTCCAAATAAAGTCATTATTCCTTTCCCCAACACCTCATCATCTCTTGATTGATTAGCCTTTCATGCTCCTAGCAGTACGTTTGGATGCAGAAACACCACTAGATTATAAATTTCATAAAGTTCCATGAGGGAAAAGACTGCCTGTTTTGATGAAGTTTTTCACTCCACTATGTAAAACAGGATGCAATATGTTTTTAAGCACTCAAAAATATATACTGGATAATTTGCTTATTGCTTTTATATGATTCTGGATTTGATTTTCTGATTTTTTCTGATTTTTTATTTAATTTGCAATATTAAGTAATTGGACATTTGGGGAGACCATCTGTGGTAGGTTTTTTAACTTGACACCTACGTTGAATTAATTGACACAGCATTTTTATATTTTCTCTTTAGATAATAGCTTGTGAAAATAGCATTTTATGAAATGCTAAGAGATTTTACTTACAAAACCATTAGAATTTGAGCTCTTTTCAAGATTGTTTCTAGAAAGAATAAAGATTTATAGAGGTGTATATGACATACAATAAATGGTACATATTTTTGTGTGCTATCTTAAAACTTACATAGACATTGCATGGAAGAAAATATATAAATAGGCCATGAGCTCATGAAAAGAGAAATGGAATTAGGAAATACATTAGGATAGCTATTATCAAAAAAAGTAGAAAGTAGCAAATGTTGGCAAGAATGTGGAGAATCTGAAAGCCTTACACACTGCTGGTAGGAATGCAAAAATTGTGCAGCAGCTATGGAAAATAATGTGATGGTTCCTTTAAAAGCTAAAAATAGAATTTCCATCAGTTCACTTCAGTCACTCAATCGTGTCCAACTTTGCGACCCCATGGATTGCAGCATGCCAAGCTTCCCTGTCTATCACCAACTACTGGAGTTTACTCAAATTCATGTCCATAGAGTGATGCCATCCAATCATCTCATCCTCTGTCAGCCTCCTCTTTTCTCACCTTCAATCTTTTGCAGCATCAAGGTCTTTTCAAATGAGTCAGTTCTTTACAACAGTGGACCAAACTATTGCAATTTCAGCTTCAGCATCAGTCCTTTCAATGAATATTCAGGACTGATTTCCTTTAGGGGGGCTGTTTGGATCTCCTTACTGTCCAAGGGACTCCCAAGAGTCTTCTCCAACACTGCAGTTCAAAACCATCAATTCTTCAGCATTCAGCTTTCTTTATAGTCCAAATTTCACATCCATATATGACTACTGGAAAAACCATAACTTTGAGTAGATGGACCTTTGTTGGTAAAGTAATGTCTGTGCTTTTAAATATGCTGTCTATTTTGGTCATAGTTTTTCTTCCAAGGAGCAGGTGTCTTTTAATTTCATGGCTGCAGTCATCATCTGCAGTGATTTGGAGCCCAAGAAAATAGTTTGTCACTGTTTCCATTGTTTCCCAATCTATTTGCCATGAAGTGATGAGACCAGATGACAAGATATTAGTTTGTTTGAATGTTGAGTTTTAAGCCAGCTTTTTCACTCTCTTCTTTCACTTTTATAAAGAGACTCTAGTTCTTCTTCATTTTGTGTCATAAGCATGGCATTATCTGCATTTCTGAGATTGCTGATATTTCTCCCAGCAATCTTGATTCGAACTTGTGCTTCATCCAGTCTGGCATTTTACATGATGTACTCTGCATAAAAGTTAAATAATTAGGGTGACAATATACAGCTTTGATGCACTCCTTTCCATATTTGGAACCAGTCTCTTGTTCCATGTCTAGTTCTAAATGTTGTTTCTTGACCTGCGTACAGATTTCTCAGGAGACAGTTCAAGAGGTCTGGTATATCCATCTCTTAAAGAATTTTCCAGTGTGTTGCAATCTACACAGTCAAAGGCTCTGGGGTAATCAATAAAGCAGAAGTAGATTTTTTTTCCTGGAATTCTCTTGCTTTTTCTATGATCCAGTGGATTTTGGCAATTTGATCTCTGATTCCTCTGCCTTTTCTAAATCCAGCGTGAACATCTGGAAGTTCATGGTTCACATACTGTTGAAGACTGGCTTGGAGAATTTTAAGCATTACTTTGCTGGCATGTGAGATGACTGATCCAGACTTGCCTGTGTGTGTCCAGTAGTCTCCAACAGAGGTATGGGTCAGTGGTGGCATGAGTGAAGCAATGCATGTAGGAGACCTTTTGAAGTAGATCAACATTATCTTTATTAAAGAAGTTTGGTTTTTAATTAATTATAATTATAATTTGGTCTTTAATTAATCATAGTTTGGTCTTAGGTCAAACAACAGGGAGGGAACATAAGCTTCACTCATCAACAGAAAATTGGATTAAAGATTTACTTAGCATGGTCCCGCCCATCAGAACAAAACCCAGTTTCCCCCACAGTCAGTCTCTCCCATCAGGAAACTTCCATAAGCCTCTATCCTTATCTATGGAAGGTGGACAGATTTGAAAACCACAATCCCAGAAAACTAATCAAACCGATCACATGGACCACAGCCTTGTCTTACACAATGAAACTATGAGTTACACCATGTAGGGCCACCCAAGATGGGTGGGTCATGGTGAGAAATTCTGACAAAATGTGGTCCACTGGAGAAGGGAATGGCAAACCACTTCAGTATTCTTGCCTTGAGAATCCTATGAACAGTATGAAAAGAATTTCCATAAGATCCAGCAATTTTACTTCTGGATCTAAACTCAATTAATTGAAAGCAGGAACTCTAAAGTTTTTGTATACCATGTTCATTGAAGTATTATTTGCAATTGCCAAAAGGTGGAAGCTACCTAAGTGTTGATTGATGGATGAATGGAAAAGCAAGTGTAATATACAGATAAGGGCTTCTCTGGTGGCTCAGATGGTAAAGAATTCGTCTCCTATGCCAGAGATCTGGATTCTATCCCTGGGTTGGGTAGATCCCCTGGCAGATGAAATGGCAACCCACTCCAGTATTGTCTTTGTTTGTTTGTTTGTTTTACTGAAGGATAATTGCTTTAGAGAATTTTGCTGTTTTCTGTGAAACCTCAACATGAATCAGCCATAGGCATATGTATATCCCCTCCCTTTTGGACCTCCCTTCCACCTCCTTTCCCATCCCACCCCTTCAGGCTGACACAGAGCCCCGGTTTCAGTTTCTTGAGCCATACAGCAAATTCCCGTCGGCTATCTATTTTACATATGGCAGTGTAAGTTTCCTTGTTACTCTTTCCATATATCTTACCCTCTGCTCCCCATGTCCATAAGTCTATTCTCTATGTCTGCTTCTCCATTGTTGCCCTGTAAATAAATTCTACAGTATCATTTTTCTATATTCCATAAATATGTGTTAGAATGTGGTATTTGACTTTCTCTTTCTGACTTACTCCACTCTGTATAATAGGTTCTAGGTTCATCCAATTCATCAGAACTGACTCAAATGTATTCCTTTTTATGGGTGAGCAATGTCCATTGTGTAGATGCACCACAACTTCTCTATCCATTCATCTGTCAATGGACATCTAGGTTGCTTCCATGTTCTAGCTACTGTAAATAATGCTGCAATGAACATTGGGGTACGTTTGTCTTTTTCAATTTTGGTTTCCTCAGGGTATATGTCTAGGGGTGGAATTGTTAAATCATATGGTGCAAAGAAATAGAGGAAAATAACAGAATGGGAAAGACTAGAGATCTCTTCAAGAAAATTAGAGATACCAAGGGAATATTTCATGCAAAAATGGGCTCGATAAAGGACAGAAATAATATGGACCTAACAGAAGCAGGAGATATTAAGAAGAGGTGGCAAGAATACACAGAAGAACTATACACAAAAGATCTTCACGACCAAGATAATCATGATGGTGTGGTCACTCACCTAGGGCCAGACATCCTGGAATGTGAAGTCAATGGGCCTTAGAAAGCATCACTATGAACAAAGCTAGTGGAGGTGATGGAACTCCAGTTGAGCTATTTTAAATCCTGAAAGATGATGCTATAAAAATGTTGCACTCAATATGCCAGCAAATTTGGAAAACTCAGCAGTGGCCACGGGACCGGAAAAGGTCAGTTTTCATCCCAATCCCAAAGAAAGGTAATGAGAAAGAATGCTCAAAATACTGCACAATTGCACTCATCTCACATGTTAGTAAAGTAATGCTCAAAATTCTTCATGCTAGGCTACAGCAATACATGAACTGTGAACTTCCAGATGTTCAAGCTGGTTTTAGAAAGGGCAGAAGAATGAGAGATCAAATTGCCAACATCTGCTGGATCATGGAAAAAGCAAGAGAGTTCCAGAAAAATATCTATTTCTGCTTTATTGACTATGCCAAAGCCTTTGACTGTACAGATTACTATAAACTGTGGAAAATTCTAAAAGAGATGGGAATATCAGACCATCTGATGTGCCTCTTGAGAAATCTGTATGCAGGCCAGGAAGCAACAGTTAGAACTGGACATGGAACAACAGACTGGTTCCAAATAGGAAAAGAATATGTCAAGGCTGTATATTGTCACCCTGCTTATTTAACTTCTATGCAGAGTACATCATGAGTAACACTGGCCTGGAAGAAGCACAAGCTGGAATCAAGATTGCTGGGAGAAATATCATTACCTCAGATATGCAGATGACACCACCCTTATGGCAGAAAGTGAAGAGGAGCTAAACAGCCTCTTGATGAAAGTGAAAGAGAAGAGTGAAAAAGTTGGCTTAAAGCTCAGTATTCAGGAAACTAAGATCATAGCATCTGGTCTCATCACTTCATGGGAAATAGATGTGGAAACAGTGTCAGACTTTATTTTTGGGGGCTCCAAAATCACTGCAGATGGTGATTGCAGCCATAAAATTAAAAGACACTTACTCCTTGGAAGGAAAGTTATGACCAACCTAGATAGTATATTCAAAAGCAGAGACATTACTTTGCCAACTAAAGTATGTCTATCAAGGCTATGGTTTTTCCAGTAGTCATTTATGGATGTGAGGTTTGGGCTGTGAAGAAAGCTGAGCACTGAAGAATTGGTGCTTTTGAACTGTGGTGTTGGAGAAGACTCTTGAGAGTCCCTTGGACTGCAAAGAGATCCAACCAGTCCATTCTGAAGGAGATCAGCCCTGGGATTTCTTTGGAAGGAATGATGCTAAAGCTGAAGCTCCAGTACTTTGGCCACCTCATGCGAAGAGTTGACTCATTAGAAAAGACCCTGGTGCTGGGAGGGATTGGGGGCAGGAGGAGAAGGGGACGACCAAGGATGAGATGGCTGGATGGCATCATGGACTCAATGGACATGAGTCTGAGTGAGCTCCGGGAGTTGGTGATGGACAGGGAGGCCTGGCATACTGCGATTCATGCGGTCGCAAAGAGTCGGACACAATGGCGTGACTGAACTGAACTGAACTGAAACTGAACTAAGAATTCATAAAATATAACTCATCACCACGCCACCATGAGGTATAGGAAACCATCATTCTACTTATAGCTCTATGAATTTGATTACTCTAGGTTCTTCACAAAGGAGAATCATAAAATATGTGTCCTTTTTTACTGATTTACCTAAGTTAGCACAATCTCTTCAAGGTTCATCCATGTTGTGGTATGTGTCAGAATTTCCTTTCTTTTTAGAACTGAATAATATTATATTGCATCTGTATACTGTGCTGTGCTTAGCTGCTCAGTCATGTCTGACTCTTTGCAATCCCATGGACTGTAGCCCACCAGGCTGCTCTGTCCATGGGGACTTCCAGGCAAGAATACTGGAGTGGACATTTTGATGAGGGCCATTCTAAACAGTGTGAGGTGATACCTCATTGTAGTTTTGATTTGCATTTCTCTAATAATGAGCGATGTTGAGCATCTTTTCATGTGTTTGTTAGCCATCTGTATGTCTTCTTTGGAGACATGGCTGTTTAAGTCTTTTTCCCACTTTCTGACTGGGTTGTTTGTTTTTCTGCTATTGAGTCATATGAGTTGCTTATATATTTTGGAAATTAATGCTTTGTCAGTTGTTTCATTTGCTATTATTTTCTCCCATTTTGAGCATTATCTTTTCGCCTTACTCATAATTTCCTTTGCTGTGCAAAAGCTTTTAAGTTTAATCTGGTCCTACTTTACTTTTGTTTTTATTTCTGTTACTCTAGGAGGTGGGTCATAGAGGGTCTTGCTTTGATTTATGTCACTGAGTCTTCTGTCTATGTTTTCCTCTAAGAGTTTTATAGTTTTATAATATATAAATGCTAGTGAACGTGTGGAGAAAAGGAAACGCTCTTGCGGTGTTGGAGGGAGTGTAAATTTATAAAGACACTATGGAAGATGGTATGGAGATTTCTTCAAAAACTAGGAATAAAAACACCATCAGTTCAGTTCCGTCAGTTCAGTCCAGTCACTCAATCATGTCCGACTCTCTGCGACCCCATGTATTGCAGCACACCAGGCCTCCCTGTCCATCAACAACTCCTGGAGTTCACTCAGACTCACATCCATCAAGTCGGTGATGACATCTAGAGATCTCATCCTCTGTCATTCCCTTCTCCTCCTGCTCCAATCCCTCCCAGCATCAGAGTCTTTTCCAACGAGTCAATTCTTTGCATGAGGTGGCCAAAGTACTGGAGTTTCAGCTTTAGCATCACTCTTTCCAAAGAACACCCAGGACTGATCTCCTTTAGAATGGACTGGTTGGATCTCCTTGCAGTTCAAGGGACTCTCAAGAGTCTTCTCCAACACCACAGTTCAAAAGCATCAATTCTTTGGCGCTCAGCCTTTTTCACAGTCCAACTCTCACATCCATACATGACCACAGGAAAAACCATAGCCTTGACTAGACGGACCTTAGTCGGCAAAGTAATGTCTCTACTTTTGAATATACTATCTAGGTTGGTCATAACTTTTCTTCCAAGGAGTAAGCGCCTTTTAATTTCATGGCTGCAGTCACCATCTGCAGTGATTTTGGAGCCCCAAAAAACAAAGTCTGACACTGTTTCTACTGTTTCCCCATCTATTTCCCATGAAGTGATGGGACCAGATGCCATGATCTTCGTTTTCTGAATGTTGAGCTTTAAGCCACTTTTTCACTCTCTTCTCTCACTTTCAACAAGAGGCTTTTTAGCTCCTCCTCACTTTCTGCCATAAGGGTGGTGTCATCTGCATATCTGAGGTTATTGATATTTCTCCCAGCAATCTTGATTCCAGCTTGTGTTTCTTCCAGTCCAGCATTTCTCATGATGTACTCTGCATATAAGTTAAATAAGCAGGGTGACAATATACAGCCTTGACGTACTCCTAGTTCAGTTTAGCAAGATGAAAAAAGTTTTGGAAATGAGCGCTGGCTATGGCTGCACAAAAAAATGAATGTAACTAATACCACTAAATTGTACACCTAAAAGTGATTTTTTTAAGGTACAATTTGTATTATGTATTCTTTGCCACCATAAATAAAATAAGAATTATAAAGGAAGTAAGTCTCTTTACCTATGTATAATAGAAAAATATATATTTAATTTTCTTCAATTTTAAATGAAATTTATTATAAAATAATTTTACCTAAATTTCCTGGTGCTTTTGCATCTCTTTTGAGGCATATTTTTATTTTATTCATCAAGAGCTCTGTACCATATTTACACAGTTTCTCAATCCTAAGTAATAGCTGTCAACAACTTTTTTAAAAATAGCAATTGATGCCTATCATTAGTTAGAAAGGAAAGTTTTCTGAGTCTTTTGGTAACTTTCAGTTTAGTATGTGCTTAATTTTATATGTCCTAGGGAACCAATATAAAGACAAAAATTAACTCAAAGGTCATAAAATATAGGCAGCAACTTCTGAGCCCATGTAAGACATAGTTCAGTGGTTGAATATTTTATAATTCTTATGTAACTTAATCTTCACATGGAATGAGTATTTTTATTTTCATTTTACAGAGTAAGCAGTAAAGAAACAAAAATAAATACAGTCCCTAAAATCACACCATTCTTGCACCTCAGACTTGAAATAAAGTTTTAAAAATATTGTTGTTACTGATTTTCACTAATGCTAATGATTTGCACTTTTTGACACATCTGCTGCTTCCACAGGCATATCAGTGTGTGAGTGTGTGCATTGAGTGTACATTCATGACAGCTCTTTTGAAGATAGTTGTACTTAATTCTTAAATATCATCTAGAAGTTTCATACAGATAGATGATTAGCAAAGGCCACATTTACCTTTGTTTTCTTGAGTGATTTATCTTACAGTGTACAGGTCAGTCACTAGCAGCACGCCTTAAGTTAGAGAAACAGTGATTCTTCAAAGGGGGAAAAAATTACTTTTAGTGTCAATAAGCAACATATGACATGCTTAGTATTCACTTCATGCAACTTTTAATTTAGAAGTGAAAACTTATGTTCCTGTAGGAAATAGCTCACTTTCTGCACAAAGTATTACATTTTTGTGATTTACTGAAGTATTAACATGGAAATGGTGATGTTAAACAATACTTTTGATAGCTCTAAAAGTGTAGTGGGAATCATGATTTCATAAGAAGAAAATTAGTTATGTAGGTAACATTATTGTATAATTTCCCTCGGGATCTCTACATCAGGATAGGTTTTATATATCCTAAAACAAGTTGCCTACATTCACTTTAGCTATAAAGTAATGCTGAATACAACAATATCATAAGGCAGCTCACAGTGCGAGTAAAGACATCTGTTAATGGTACCATGAATACTTATGAACTGAGGTGCTCAAATGGCTTTGCCAGCAAAGTATTGCCTCCTAATTTATTTTTATAGCAAATGGAAGTCTCATTTTTTATGGTTGGGTAGTTTGCATTCAAATGTACCAATAACTTCAAATGCAATCAGTTCTACACAGCATGCTTTATTGTAGAGCATAAGATAAAATTGCTAATGGTCCATTGATGGGAAGACATCTTCTGTATCAGCAAATTTGTCTCATTTTTTTGTTTTTCTGTATATAAGATAATTTTAAAATACTATGCATTTGTTTATAGTAATGTTTAAGGGACTGATTTTATATTGTTAATATAATTCCAAATTATGTAAATCTGAAAGAAAATGTATATTTTCTCTCTTTGGATCCTGAAATGTTTAATATACATTCAGTTATGCAGTAACAGAAATTTAGTTTTGAAAGGATTTTTACTTAGGAAAACTATTTGCTATGGACTGAATTCTTTCCCCTTAGTTACTATGCTTGTCATTACCCATAATGTAACTGTATTTGGAGAAAAGACCTCAGTTCAGTTCAGTCCTAAAAGAGGGTAATTAAAGCTGTAAAAAGTGAAAGTCGCTCAGTTGTGTCCAACTCTTTGCAACCCCATGGACTACACAGTTCATGGAACTCTCCAGGCCAGAATAACTGGAATGGGTAGCCTTTTCCTTCTTCAGGGGGTCTTCCCAACCCAGGAATTGAACCCAGATCTCCCACATTGCCGAGCCACAAGGGAAGCCCATTAAAGCTAGGCAACTTCAATTGGGTGGGGCTCTGGTCCAATAGGATCAGTATCCTTAAAGAAGAGACACTGGAGAGTTGCCCATCCCCTGAGCATGTGAAGAAGAGGTCATATTCAGTACCTAGCAAGATAATGGTCACCTACAAGCCAAGAGAAAAGGTTCATAATAAAAATCTACATTGTCAGTATCCTAATCCTAGACGTAAAGTCTCCAGAACTGTGAGAAATAAAATTATATCTTTAAACCACCAAGTATATGGCAGCCTGGACAGACTAATAGACTATCAAAATATATTTAAGGTTAAAGATTTATTGAAGTGAATTTACCCATAAGTAAGATAAACTATGCAAATGATACTTTCATTTATTGAACAGAGTCATAGTAGCTTCTTTAACTACTACATTACCAAAGGTTCAAATTTCAACTGTTTCAGTAGGTTACTTTTTTCTACTACTTTTGAACTGCTATTCAAAAGAACTTCACATGTATGTGTCTTTATTTCTGAGTTATAAATAGAAAAACAAAATATTTTAAGTGTAAATATAAAACATGATTTGTGAGTTTCTAATCAAATATTATTTGTTAACCTAAAGCATTCTATATTAATGAGTAGAACTTTGAAGAACTAAACATTGATTTATCTTATCCATATTTTTAAAGCAGTAATGATATCACTGAGTATAGATTTGAGAGCATTTAAATATGGATTGGGGCTTCCTTGGGAGCTCAGCCATTGAATCTGCCTGGAATGCAGGAGACCCTAGTTCAATCCTTGGTTCAAGAGATCTTCTGGAAAAAGGATAGGCTACTGACGCCAGTATTGGGTTTCTGTCGTGGCTCAGATGGTAAAGAATCTGCCTGCAACACAGGAGACCTGGGTTTGATTCCTGCGTTGGGAAGATCCCCTGAAGGAGGGCATGGCAATCCTCTCCAATATTCTTACCTGACAGTTCATAGAGTCACAAAGAGTTGGATAGAATTAAAGCAAATTGGATTACTTCATTTAAAAACCTTCAAATAGGAGTGGTTTAATTAAAACTAAATAGAATAGATTATACTGACAAGAATGTATAGCAGTAATGAAATAGTTATAGAAATTGAGCTTATGTTTTGTCAATAATAAACAGCATTGCAATTTAGTGGAAAAAATAAAGAGGTAGATTAAATCTGCAACTCAAGAGATGACAGAACTTA
This sequence comes from Aepyceros melampus, assembly GCA_006408695.1. Taxonomy (NCBI): domain Eukaryota; kingdom Metazoa; phylum Chordata; class Mammalia; order Artiodactyla; family Bovidae; genus Aepyceros; species Aepyceros melampus. The sequence continues at coordinate 135,794 of SJXQ01007862.1, forward strand.
ATAATAACAACTATTATTATTTATACATTTTTAGCATAATATGTCAGAGTTGAAAATCTTGTTGATTTACCCTATGTTCAAATTTGTTTTCAAAAATTCTGTAATAAAAATGCCAGTGTTATGCAGACTCTAACTCTTAAATTTTAGTTTCTTTGAAAGAAATTGAGGCTGGGAAAGAAGTTGTCTACTTGATTTAACACACTTGGAAAAAGATGAAAGCAGGGCAGCCCAGGTGGACAAGTAGCTGAGGGTACTAAGCTACATATTTCCATTCCACCATGGGGATTTTTAGAATTTTATTGCAAACTTTATTATTTTTTCCCCTTTTCTCACAATTTGCATCAACAACAACAAAGACAAGATGCTAAGAACTGTGTAAAATCATGTTTGTTGAGTGAAATGGAAATAATTGAGGAAAACAGAAATCTTCTCCTTAGTTATTTTATCTTGCAACATATATTAAAAAGATTCTGAAAAGATTTTCACAATATTATATATTCCATAAAGATCCCAACTGACTTGAAACTGACATTTTTTCAATTGTTTTCTATTGAAGGGTAAAAAAATCACAAAACATAAAATTATGCATTTTAATGTACAAATCAATAACATTTACTAAATTCACAATGTTTTGTAACCACCACATTTATTACTCCAAAAAGAAAATTTTTATCACCTACAAAGGAAACCTTGTACTCATTAAGCAGTAACTCCAAATTTCCTCCTCTCTCCAGCTCCCGGAAACCTCAATCTTTTTTATGTATGTTGATTTACTTATACTATATATTCACACAAGTGGAATTATACAGTAGGTGATTTTCTGTGTCCAGATTCTTTCGCTTAGCTAATGTCTTTGATTTCCATTCACAATGAAGCATTTATCAGTACTTCATTTCTTTTTATGGCTGAATAATATTCCATTGTATATATATAACACAATTTATTCATTGATTCATTTATGACATGAGTTGTTTGCATTTTTGGTTAAGTGTGTGTTCTCAGTCACTAGTTGTGTCTGACTCTGCAACTCTGTGGACTGTAGCCTGCCAGGATCCTCTGTCCATGGAATTTTCCAGCAAGAATATATATATATTTCAAGAAATATCAAGTCCTTTACTTAAAAAAAAAAATGGATTATTTGTATTTCTGTGGCTGAGTTGTAAGAGTTATTCATTTATTATGGGCCCTAGACTCAGATATAATAATTACAAATATTATCTCTCATTCTCTTGGTTGCCTTTTAACCTTCCTGGTGTCTTTTGAATCACAAATTTTTGAAATTTTATCAAAATCTAATTTAACTTTTTTCTTTTGTTGCTTGTGCATTTGCTATTACATCTAATAATCCATTGCTAAAACAAAGATTATGAAGATGTATGTTTTATACTAAGGGTTTTATGCCTTTCTCTCTTATATTAGGGTCATTGATCCATTTTTAGTTGCTGGTGTGAAGTAGACGTTCAATGTATTTGCATGTACATATTCAGTTGTTTAATCACCATTTGATGAAGAGTCTATATTTCCTCCCATTAACTGATTTTAACACCTTTTTGAAGGCCAATTGACTACAGATGTATGGGTTTGATTCCGTTCTTGTCATTCAATTTTATTGTTTTCTATGTGCCTGTTCCTAAGGTAATATCAGGCCAAAAAGGCTAATATCATGACATTTTGATTACTGTAGATTTGTAGTAAGTTTTGAAATTTGGAAATGTAAGATTTCCAAATTTATTCTTCTTTTTGAAAAAGAAACTGCTGGGGACTTCTTACAATTCTATGTTAATTTGAAAGTTGGCTTTTCTTTTTCTGAAAATTTTGGTAAGGATATGCTAGGAATTTTGATAAAGATTGGCTTCAATCTGTAGATTGCTTTGGGTAGTATTGTTATCATAATATGATTAAATTTAACAATCAATGAACATGGAATATATTTCTGTTTATTTAGAAAAGTAAAGTGAATTATCCAAATCTATGCCCCAACCAGTAATGCTGAAGAAGCTGAAGTTGAACGGTTTTATGAAGACCTACAAGATCTTTTAGAACTAATACCCAAAAAAGATGTCCTTTTCATTATAGGGGACTGGAATGCAAAAGTAGGAAGTCAAGAAACACCTGGAGTAACAGGCAAATTTGGCCTTGGAATGCGGAATGAAGCAGGCCAAAGACTAGTAGAGTTTTGCCAAGAAAATGCAATGGTCATAGCAAACACCCTCTTCCAACAACACAAGAGAAGACTCTACACATGGACATCACCAGATGGTCAACACCGAAATCAGATTGATTATATTCTTTGCAGCCAAAGATGGAGAAGCTCTATACAGTCAACAAAGACAAGACCGGGAGCTGACTGTGGCTCAGATCATGAACTCCT
>SJXQ01007862.1:140185-160919 GCA_006408695.1 Aepyceros melampus
CTCTGAGAACACTGCTGGTTGAGATAAGGTCCAATCAGTAAAGACTGGAGAGAAGCGGCAGGCATTTGATGAAGATAGTTGTTCCAGGCTCTTCTAGGGTTTTGCTGGCTGAGGAGTAAACTCTTGAGCACTGCAGCGGAGGAAACCCAGTCAGCCAGCTGCAGAGCCCAGCCTCTCTAAGGGCTCAATTTTCTTCTGTGGATAAACTGTCCTTCCTTTATCAGCTCAAGAGTAGGTAGGTACAGGACTATCCTTGGAGCTGCCACCCAGAGGGTGGGGTGGGGTGGGGTGGGGGTGGGGGGGAGTGAGAAGGAGGCAAGCTTGGGGGAGGGGATCAGCCCACCACAGCCCTGGCTGGCAGCCAGAGCACCAGAGGGCTATGCTGAGGCAGCACCAGGTAGGACCCCAGGGTCCCTCTAGAGCAGCTCCCAGTGGATGTGCTGAGAGCTTGGAGGGAATGTCGGAGCAAGGGAGTAGGTGGAAGGGAGGAAACTGAATACTCAGACTGGGAAAAAGAAATGGAGGAAGCAAGATGAAGGGCAGAGGGAAGGCTCCTGCATACAAAGGGGATCACTCTTTGCCCTCTACCCCTTACCCTCCCTTTGGTTGTATGATTTTCTTCTTTGTTAAAGCAGTGCCTGCTTGAGGCCTGGCTGGGGGCTCAGCCCATCCACTTCTTGGGGTGTGTGCCCATCCCATGTGCCCGCGGTTCAGTGGTGTATATTTCTTCTCCCAGATGCGGGGCACATGCTCCAAGGGACAGGATCCTCTCCTTAGTCTTAGCTCCTGGAGCTCTTCACAAGGAGCTGCGGGAGGGGGAGGCACAGGAAAAGGGAACTGAGCTGAAGCAGGGGCTGAAACCGGACTGGGTGAGGGTGCTCCTGGCTCCCCAGCCTTCTTTGGGTTCTAGCTGCTGCTCCCAGGCAAAAGCATGCTCTCCCCTCCCCTGCTTGTGGGTGTGATGCTGTGTCTGTGTGTTCTACACAAAGGTACTTGCCCTTCCCCTTCGTAACCTACATTTGAGACTTCCCTGGTGGCTCATGACCCAGATAATCATGATGATGTGATGACTAATCTAGAGCCAGACATCTTGGAATGTGAAGTCAAGTGGGCCTTAGAAAGCATCACTACGAACAAAGCTAGTGGAGGTGATGGAATTCCAGTTGAGCTGTTTCAAATCCTGAAAGATGATGCTGTGAAAGTGCTGCACTCAATTTGCCAGCAAATCGGAAAAACTCAGCAGTGGCCACAGGACTGGAAAAGGTCAGTTTTCATCCCAATTCCAAAGAAAGGCAATGCCAAAGAATGCTCNTGAACTCCGGGAGTTGGTGATGGACAGGGAGGCCTGGCGTGCTGCGATTCATGGGATCGCAAAGAGTCGGACACGACTGCGCGACTGAACTGAACTGAAAGTGAAAGTGTTAGTCACTCAGTCAAGTCTGACTTTTTGGGACCCTGTGAACTGTAGCGCACAAAGCTCCTCTGTTCATGAAATTATCCCTGCAAGAATACTGGAGTGGATTGTCATTTTTTTCTCCAAGGATCTTTTTTAAGTTTTCTTTAAATTTTTTTCAGTAATATGTTGTAATTTTCAGTATGCAATTCTTGTTCATCCTTGGCATCTCTAGGTATTTTCTTCTTTCTGATTCTACTGTACATAGAATTTTTTTTCTTAATTTCTTGTTCAGATTGTTTATTACTAAAAAACACGATTGATGTTCCATTGACCTTGTACTTACGATTTTGCTGATTTTTTAATTTTCTCCAGCAGAATATTTTGTGGACTCTTTGGGGTTTTATATATATGTATATATTCTAATGAGCTTGTCAGAAAATAGTCATAATTTTACTTTTTTCCTTTCAGTTTGGTCCTTTTTCTTAGCTAGAATGCTACAAAATGTTGCATGAAAGTGAACATTACTCAGTCACGTCCAACTCTTTGTGACCCCACGGACAATACAGCCTGTGGAATTCTCCAGGCCAGACTACTACAGTGAGTAGCTTTCCCTTTCTCCAAGGAATTTTCCCAACTCAGAGATCAAACTCAGGTCTCCCACACTACAGCAGAGAAGCAAAATGTTGAATAGGTGATGAAATGGGCATCCTTTTCTGATTTCTGATCTTAGGGGCTGTGTTAATCACTCAGCCATGTCTGACTCTTTGTAACTCCAGGGACTATAGCCTGCATGGCTTCTCTATCCATGGAATTCTCCAGGCAAGAATACTGGACTGGATTGCCATTCCCTCCTCCAGAGGAACTTCCCAACTCAGGGACTGAACCTTGGTAATCTTAGGGAGAAAGTTTTCAGACCTTCACCCTTGAGTATGATGTTAGCTTTGTTTTCGTTGTTGTTATTGTTGTTGTTAAACGTTTTTACCCTGTTGAGGAAGTCCACTCTCTATATAATTTTTTTCTAGGTTTTAATAATCAAAAGAGTGTGTAATTTGTCAGCTACTTTTTCTGCATCAATTGAGATTGACTATGCTTACCATTTTTCTTTGTTATGCAATTTGGTGTATTACATTAACTGATTTTCTTATCTTTAAACACTCTTGAATTCCTGGGATACATCCCACTTGGTAATGCTATGTAACCCTTTTAATATGCTGCTGAATTTTGTTTGCCCCAGTTTATTTAGGATATTTATGTCTATATTCACAAGTAATATTTATTTATAGTTTCCAGCAGGGGAGCATAAGAAGCTGAAATCTGACCAAGTGTCCAATATCAGTAATATATGTTTGAATTTAAAGCTATCACTTCAGTTCAGTTGCTGAGTCCTGTCCGACTCTTTGAGCCCCCATGAATCGCAGCACGCCAGGCCTCCCTGTCCATCACCAACTCCCGGAGTTCACTCAAACTCATGTCCTCTAGTCAGTGATGCCATCCAGCCATCTCATCCTCTGTTGTCCCCTTCTTCTCCTGACCGCAATCCCTCCCAGCATCAGAGTCTTTTCCAATGAGTCAACTCTTCGCATGAGGTGGCCAAAGTACTGGAGTTTCAGCTTTAGCATCATTCCTTCCAAAGAAATTCCAGGGCTGATCTCCTTCAGAATGGACTGGTTGGATCTCCTTGCAGTCCAAGGGACTCTCAAAAGTCTTCTCCAACAACACAGTTCAAAAGCATCAATTCTTCGGTGATCAGCTTTCTTCACAGTTCAACTCTCACATCCATACATGACCACAGGAAAAACTATAGCCTTGACTAGATGGACCTTAGTCGGCAAAGTAATGTCTCTCCTTTTGAATATGCTATCTAGGTTGATCATAACTTTCCTTCCAAGGAGTAAGCGTCTTTTAATTTCATGGCTGCAGTCACCATCTGCACTGCTTTTGGAGCCCAGAAAAATAAAGTCAGCCACTGTTGCCACTATTTCCCCATGTATTTCCCAAGAAGTGATGGGACCAGATGCCATGATCTTCGTTTTCTGAATGTTGAGTTTTAAGCCAAAATTTTCACTCTCCTCTTTCATTTTCATCAAGAAGCTTTTTAGTTCCTCTTCACTTTCTGCCATAAAGGTGGTATCATCTGCATATCTGAGGTTATTGATATTTCTCCCAGCAATCTTGATTTCAACTTGTGCTTCTTCCAGCCCAGCGTTACTCATTATGTACTCTGCATATAAAGTTAAATAAGCTGGGTGACAATATACAGCCTTGACATACTCCTTTTCCTATTTGGAAACAGTCTGTTGTTCCATGTCCAGTTCTAACTGTTGCTTCCTGACGTGCATACAGATTTCTCAAGAGGCAGGTCAGGTGGTCTGGTATTCCCACCTCTTTCAGAATTTTCCACAGTTTATTGTGATCCACACAGTCAAAGGCTTTGGCATAGTCAATAAAGCAGAAATAGATGTTTTTCTGGAACTCTCTTGCTTTTTCCACGATCCAGTGGATGCTGGCAATTTATTCTCTGGTTCTTCTGCCTTTTCTAAAACCAGCTTGGACATCAGGAATTTCTTGGTTCACATATTGCTGAAGCCTGGCTTGGAGAATTTTGAGCATTACTTTACTAGCATGTGAGATGAGTGCAATTGTGCAGTTATTTGAGCATTCTTTGGCACTGCCTTTCTTTGGGATTTGAATAAAAACTGACCTTTTCCAGTCCCATGGCTGAGTTTTCCAAATTTGCTGGCATATTGAGTGCAGCACTTTCACAGCATTATCTTTCAGGATTTGAAATAGCTCAACTGGAATTCCATCACCTCCACTAGCTTTGTTCACAGTGATGCTTTCTAAGGCCCACTTGACTTCACATTCCAGGATATAATCCTGAGTAAATCAAAATAAGATTATGGTCCACACAGAGTTTGAGGCAAATGTAGTTGTCTCTCTCTCTCTCCCCCCCCCCCCACCATAGCCTTTCTTTGCCCCATTCAGAGAAAAACAATTTATAACAACCTTAAAATTGGGAACTTCCCTGGTGGCTCAGATGATAAAGCATCTGCCTGAAATGTGGGAAACCTGGATTCAACCCCTGCGTCAGGAAGATCACCTANCCCCCCCCCCCCCCATCATAGCCTTTCTTTGCCCCATTCAGAGAAAAACAATTTATAACAACCTTAAAATTGGGAACTTCCCTGGTGGCTCAGATGATAAAGCATCTGCCTGAAATGTGGGAAACCTGGATTCAACCCCTGCGTCAGGAAGATCACCTAGAGAAGGAAATGGCAACCCACTCCAATACTCTTGCCTGGAAAATCCCATGGATGGAGGAGCCTGGTAGGCTACAGTCCATGAGGCTGCAAAAGGTCGGACAGGACTGAATGACTTCACTTTTTCATTTTCACTTTAAAATTGGTTGGGACATAAAAACAGGAAAATATTTGTTATATTTTTCCCAAAATTGTTATCTTGGGAGTAAAAGTAAAAAGTGTCCTATAAGCAGTGGATTCTAGGGAGTTGTTTTGAAAGTTTCACAACAGTATCATAAATGGACCACAAATTGTATCTAGTGTTGTAAAATAGCCACAAAACCTAATCAGCAGTCCCACCTAAGTCTCAAAAAGCCTTTCATATGGGTACCTGTTGAAAATTAAGTCAAAACCATGAGTATCAACCATCTATCACTAGACTACACATGATGATACAGAATCAGGGAGGAAAAAAGTAGATCAAGGACTGGTATTATCATCTTTCTAAATTCCATATATACGTGTTAATATACTATATTGGTGTTTTTCTTTCTGACTTACTATGCTCAGTATAATAGGCTCCAGTTTCATCCACTTTATTAGAATGGACTCAAATACGCTCTCTTTAATGTCTGAATAATATTCCATTGTGTATATGTACCATAAATTTTTTATCCATTCATCTGCCAGTGGAGATCTAAGTTGCTTCCATATCCTAGCTATTGTAAACAGTGCTGCAGTGAACATTGGAATACACGTGTCTCTTTCAATTCTGGTTTCCTCAGTGTTCATACTCAGCAGTGGGACTGATGGGTCGTATGGCAATTCGATTTCAGTTTTTTTAAGGAATCTTCACACTATTCTCCACATTGGCTGTACTAGTTTGCATTCCCACCAACAGTGTAAGTGAAGTGAAGTGAAATGAAGTCACTCAGTCCTGTCCAACTCCTTGTGACCCCATGTACTGTAGCCGAGCGGGCTCCTCTGTCCATGGAATTTTCCAGGCAAGAGTACTGAAGTGGGTTGCCATTTCCTTCTCCAGAAGATCTTCCCGACCCAGGGCTCAAACCAAGTCTCCCACATTGTAGGTAGACGCTTTACCGTCTGAGCCACCAGGGAAGCAAGAGGGTTCCCTTTTCTCCACATCCTCTCCCACATTTCATGTTTGTAGACTTTTGATGGCAGCCATTTTGATCAGTGAGAGATGTCTGTTTAGTTCTTTGGCCCATTTTTTAATTGGGTTGGTGATTGAGCTTCATGAGCTGCTTGTATATTTTGGAGATTAATTCTTTGTCAGTTGCCTCCTTTGCTATTTTTTTTCTCCCATTCTGAAAGCTGCCTTTTCACCTTGCTTATACTTTCCTTCAGTGTGCAAAATCTTTTAATTATGCCTTATTTGTTTATTATTGTTTTTATTTCCATTACTCTGGGAGTGGGTCATAGAGGATCTTGCTGGGATTTATGTCAGAAAGTGTTCTGCCTGTTTTTCTCTTGGAGTTTTAGTTTCTGAGTTTATTTGTGTGTATGGTGTTAGAAATTGTTTTATTTTCATTCTTTTACAGGTGGTTGACCAATTTCCCAGCACCACTTGTTAAAGGGATTGTCTTTTCTCCATTATATATTTTTGCCACCTTTGTCAAAGATAAAGTGTCCTTAGGTGCATGGATTTATCACTGGGTTTTCTATTTTGTTCCATTAATCTATATTTCTGTCTTTGTGTCAGTACCATACTGTCTTGATGACTGAAGCTTTGTTGTATAGCCTGAAGTCAGGTAGGTGGATTCCTCCAGTTCCATTCTTATTTCTCAAGATTGCTTTGGGTATTCAAGGTTTTTGTGTTTCCATAAAAGCTGTGAAATTATTTGTTTTAGTTCTCTGAAAAATGCCATTGGTAGCTTGATAGGGTTTGCATTGAATCTACAGATTGCTTTGTAGTATATTCATTTTCACTATATTGTTTCTTCCAATTCATGAATCTGGTATATTTCTCCATCTATTTGTGTCATCTTTGATTTCTTTCATCAGTGTTTTATAGTTTTCTACATATAGAGCTTTTGTTTCCTTCAATTCAGTCAGTTCAGTTGCTTAGTCATGTCCAACTCCTTGTGACCCCATGGACTACAGCATGCTAATCCTCCCTGTCCATCACCAACTCCTACATTTCACTCAAACTCATGTCCATTGAATCAGTGATGCTATCCAACCATCTCAGCCTCTGCTGTTCCCTTCTACTCTCAATCTTTCCCAGCATCAGGGTCTTTTCAAATGAGTCAGTTCTTTGCCTCAGTTTGACAAAGTATTATAGTTTCAGATTCAGCATCAGACTTTCCAGTGAATGTTTGGGACTGATTTATTTTAGGATGGACTGGTTGTATCTCCTTGCAGTGCAAGGGACTCAAGAGGCTTCTACAATACCACAGTTCAAAAGCATCAATTCTTCAGCACTTAGTTCTCTTGTAGTCCAACTCTCACATCCATACATGACTACTAGAAAAACTATAACTTTTACTAGGTGGACCTTTGTTAGCAAAGTTATGTCTCTGCTTTTTATTTTTTATTATTATTATTTTTAAATTTATTTATTTTAATCAGAGGCTAATTACTTTACAATATTGTAGTGGTTTTTGCCATACATTGACATGAATCAGCCATAGGTGTACAGGTGTTCCCCATCCTGAGCCCCTCTCCCACCTCTCTCCCCATCCCATTCCTCAGGGTCATCCCAGTGCACCAGCCCTGAGCACCCTGTCTCATGCATCGAATGTGGACTGGCGATCTCTTTCCCATACAATAATATACATGTTTCAATACTGTTCCCTCAAATCATCACACCCTTGCCTTCTCCCACAAAGCCCGAAAGACTGCTCTATACATCTGTGTCTCTTTTGCTGTCTCACATATAGAGTCATAAGGGATTTGATTTAGGTCATACCTGAATTGTCTAGTGGTTTCCCCCACTTTCTTCAATTTCAGTCTGAATTTGGCAATCAGGAGTTCATGATCTGAGCCACAGTTAGTTCCTGGTCTTGTTTTTGCTGACTGTATACAGCTTCTCCATCTTTGGCTGCAAAGAATATAATCAATTTGGTTTTGGTGTTGACCATCGGGTGATGTCCATGTGTACAGTCTTCTCTTGCATTACTGGAAGAGGGTATTTGCTATGACCAGTATGTTCTCTTCGCAGAACTCTATTAGCCATTGCCCTGCTTCATTCTGTACTCCAAGGCCAAATTTGCCTGTTACTCCAGGTGTTTCTTGATGTCCCACTTTTCCATTCCGGTCCCCTTTAATGAAAAGGACAGCTTTTTTGCTTGTTAGTTCTAGAAGATCTTGTAGGTCTTCATAGAACTGTTCAACTTCAGCTTCTTCTGCATTACTGGTTGGGGCATAGACGTGGATTACCATGAAATTGAATGGTTTGCCTTGGAAATGAACAGAGACCATTCTGTCATTTTTGAGATTGCATCCAAGTACTGCTTTCAGACTCTTTTGTTGACTATGATGGCTACTCCATTTCTTCTAAGGGATTCCTGCCCATAGTAATAGATATAATGGTCATCTGAGTTAAATTCACCCATTCTAGTCCATCTTAGTTCACTGATTCCTAGAATGTCCATGTTAACTCTTGCCATTTCTTGTTTGATCAGTTACAGTTTGTCTTGATTCATGGACCTGACATTCGAGGTTCCTATGCAATATTGCTCTTTACAGCATCGAACCTTGTTTTTATCACCGGTCCTATCGACAACTGGGTATTGTTTTCGCTTTGGCTGCATCCTTTCATTTTTTCTGGAGTTATTTCTCCACTGATCTCAAGTAGCATATTGGGCACCTACCGACCTGAGGAATTCATCTTTCACCGTCCTATCTTTTTACCTTTTCATACTGTTCACGGGGTTCTCAAGGCAAGAATACTGAAGAGGTTTGCCATTCTTTTCTCCAGTGGACCACATTCTGTCAGACCTCTCCACCATGACCTGTTTGACTTGGGTGGCCCCACATGGCATGGCTTAGTTTCACTGAGTTAGAGAAGGCTGTGTTCCATGTGATCAGATTGGTTAGTTGTCTGTGATTGTGGTTTCAGTCTGTTTCCCCTCAGATGCCCTCTCTCAGTCCTGACTGTCTTACATAGGTATCTCTTATCTTGGACAAGGAGAATCTCTTCATGGCTGTCCCAGCAAAGCACAGCTGCTGCTCCTTACCTTGGATGCAAGGTAGCTCCTCTCAGCTGTGATTCTGTGCCCTGGCAGCCATTGCATTTTTATGCCATCACAGCTGCCATGCTTCTGGAGAAAACCACTATTTCATTCAGTTATGACCTAAATCAAATCCATTATGACTATACAGTGGAAGTGAGAAATAGATTTTTAGGGACTAGATCTGATAGAGTGCCTGATGAACTATGGTTGGAGGTTCATGACATTGTACAAGAAACAAGAATCAAAACCACCCCAAGAAAAATAAATACAAGAAAGCAAAATGGCTGTCTGAAGAGGCCTACAAATAGCTGTGAAAAGAAGAGAAGTGAAAAGCAAAGGAGAAAAGGAAAGATATACACATCCAAATGCACAGTTCCAAAGAATAGCAAGGAGAGATAAGAAAGCCTTCTTCAGTGATCAATGAAAAGAAATAGAGGAAAACAATAGAATGGGAAAGACTATAGATCTCTTCAAGAAAATTGGAGATATCAAGAGAAAATTTCATGCAAAGATGGGCTCAATAAAGGACAGAAATGGTACGGACCTAACAGAAGCAGAAGATATTAAGAGGTGGCAAGAATACACAAAAAAACTGTACAAAAAAATCTTCATGACACAGATAATTATGATGGTGTGATCACTCACCTAGAGCCAGACATCCTGGAATATAAAGTCAAGAGGGCCTTAGAAAGCATCACTACGAACAAAGCTAGTGGAAGTGATAGAATCCCAGTTAAGCTATTTCAAATCCTGAAAGATGATGCAAGTAAAGTGCTGTACTAAATATGCCAGCAAATTTGGAAAACTCAGCAGTGGCCACAGGACTGGAAAAGATCAGCTTTCATTCCAATCCCAAAGAAGGCAATGCCAAAGAATGCTCGAACTACCACACAACTGCGCTCATCTTACATGCTATTATCATAATGCTTAAAATTCCCCAAGCCAGTCTTTAGCAATACATGAAATGTGAAGATCCAAATGGTAAAGCTGGTTTTAGGAAAGGCTGAAAAACCATACATCAAATTTTCAACATCCACTGGATCATCAAAAAAGCAAGAGATTCCAGAGAAACATCTACTTCTACTTTAGTGACTATGCCAAAGCCTTTGACTCTGTGGATCACAATAACTGTGTAAAATTCTGGAAGAGATAGGAACACCAGACTACCTGACCTGCCTCTTGAGAAGCCTGTATGCAGTTCAGGAAGTAACAGAACTGGACATGGAACAACAAACTGGTTCCAAATAGGAAAAATAATATGTCAAGGCTGTATATTGTCACCTGCTTATTTAACTTATATGCAGAGTACATCATGAGAAATGTGGACTGGGAGAGCACAAGCTGGAATCAAGACTGCTGAAAGAAATATCAATAACCTTAGATATGCAGACGGAACTATCTTTATGGCTGAAAGTGAAGAACTAAAGAGCTCTTGGTGAAATTGAAAGAGGAGAGTGAAAAAGTTGACTTAAAGCTCAACATTCAGAAAACGAAGATCATGGCATCTGGTCCCATCACTTCATGGCAAATAGATTGGTAAACAGTGGAAACTGTGGATGACTTTATTTTCTTGGACTCCAAAATCACTGCAGATGGTGATTGCAGCCATGAAATTAAAAGATGGTTACTCCTTGGAAGGAAAGTTATGACCAACCTAGACAGTATATTCAAAAGCAGAGACATTACTTTGCCGACTAAGGTCCATCTAGTCAAGGCTATGGTTTTTCCTGTGGTCATGTATGGATGTGAGAGTTGGACTGTGAAGAAAGCTGAGTGCCAAAGAATTGATGCTTTTGAACTGTGGTGTTGGAGAAGACTTGAGAGTCCCTTGGACTGCAAGGAGATCCAACCAGTCCATCCTAAAGGAGATCAGTCCTGGAAGTTCACTGGAAGGACTGATGCTGAAGCTGAAACTCTAATACTTTGGCAGCCTGATATGAAGAGCTGACTCATTTGAAATGACCCTGATGTTGGGAAAGATTGAGGGCAGGAGGAGAAGGGAACACAGAGGATGAGATTGTTGAATGGCATCACCGACACAATGAACATGGGATTGCGTGGATCCCGGGAGTTGATGATGGACAGGGAGGCCTGGCGTGTTGCAATTCATGGAGTCACAAAGAGTCGGACACAACTGAGTAACTGAACTGACTGATATAGGGTCTTTCTCATCTTTCTAAATTCCATATGTATGCATTAATATATTGTATTGGTGTTTTTCTTGCTGGCTTACTTCACTGTGTATAATAGAGTCCAGTTTCATCCACCTCATGAGAACTGATTCAAATACATTTTTTAAAAAATATTTGAGTAATATTCCATTATGTATAATTACCACAGCTTTTTACCCATTCATTTCCATGGACATCTAGGTTGCTTCTATGTCCTGTCTATTAAAAACAGTGCTGGGATGAACACTGTGGTACACGTTTCTCTTTCAATACTGGTTTCCTTGGTGTGTAGGCCCAGCAGTGGGATTTCTGGGTCATATGGCAGTTGTATTTCCACTTTTTAAAGAGATCTCCACAGTGTTCTCCATAGTGGCTGTACTAGTTTGCATTCCCACCAACAGTGTAAGAGGGTTCCCTTTTCTCCACACCCTCTATAGCATTTATTGTTTGTAGACTTGGTTAGCAGCCATTCTGAACAAGGTAAGATGGTATCTCATTATGGTTTTGTTTTGCATTTCTCTGATAATGAGTGATATTGAGCATCTTTTCATGTGTTTGTTAGACATCTATATGTCTTCTTTGGAGAAATGTCTGTCTAGTTCTTTGGCCCATTTTTTTGATTGGGTCATCTATGTTTCTGGAATTGAGCTGCAAGGTTGCTTATACAATTTTGAGATTAATTATTTTTCAGTTACTTCATTAGCTATTATTTTCTCTCATTCTCAAAGCTGTCTTTTCACCTTGATTACAGTTTCTTTTGTCATTCAAAAGCTTTTAAGTTTAATTAGGTCCCATTTGTTTATTTTTGCTTTTATTTCCATTACTCTGGGAGGTGGGTCATAAAGAATCTTGCTGCGATTTATGGCAGGGAGCATTTTGCCTATGTTCTTCTCTAGGAGTTTTATACTTTCTTGTCTTACATTTAGATCTTTAATCCATTTTGAGTTTATTTTTGTGTATGGTGTTAGAAAGTGTTTTAGTTTCATTCTTTTACAAGTGGTTGACCTGTTTTCCCAGCACCATTTGTTAAAGAGATTGTCTTTTCTCCATTGTATATTCTTGCCTCCTTTGTCAAAGATAAGGTGTCCATAGGTGCATGGATTTAACTCTGTGCTTTCTATTTTATTCCATTAATCTATATTTCTGTCTTTGTGCCAGTACCATACTTCTTGATGACTGTAGCTTTGTAGTATAGCTGAAGTCAAACAGGTTGATTTCTCCAGTACCATTCTTCTTTCTCAAGATTGCTTTGGCTACTCGAGGTTTTTTGTATTTCCATACAAATTGTGAAACTATTTGTTTTAATTTTGAAAAATACCGCTGGTAGCTTGATAGGAATTGCATTGAATCTATAGATTACTTTCTGTAGTATACTCATTTTCACTATATTGATTCTTCTGATCCATGAACATGACATATTTTTCCATCTATTTGTGTCATCTTTGATTTCTTTCATCAGTGTTTTGTAGTTTTCTATCTATAGGTCTTTTGTTTTCTTTAGGTAGATTTATTCCTAAATATTTTATTCTTTTCATTGCAATGGTGAATGGAATTGTTTCCTTAATTTCTCTTTCTGTTTTTTTCATTGTTCAGTTCAGTTGCTCAGTCATGTCTGACTCTTTGCAACCCGATGAATTGAAGCATGCCAGGCTTCCCTGTCCATCACCAACTCCCAGAGATCACTCAAACTCATGTCCATCGAGTCGGTGATGCCATCCATCCATCTCATCCTCTGTCATCCCCTTCTCCTCCTGCCCCCAATCCCTTCCCGCATCAGTCTTTTCCAATGAGTCAACTCTTCGCATCAGTGGGCAGAGTATTGGAGTTTCAGGTTTAGCATCATTCCTTCCAAAGAACACCCAGGACTGATCTCCTTTAGAATGGACTGGTGAGATCTTCTTGCAGTCCATGAAACTCTCAAGAGTCTTCTCCAACACCACAGTTCAAAAGCATCAATTCTGGAGTTGAGCTGCATAAGCTGCTTGTATATTTTTGAGATTAGTTGTTTGTCTGTTGTTTCATTTGTTATTATTTTCTCCCATTCAGAAGGCTGTCTTTTCACCTTGCTTATAGTTTCCTTTGTTGTGCAGAAGCTTTTAATTTTAATTAGATCCCATTTGTTTATTTTTGCTTTTATTTCCAGTATTCTAGGAGGTGGGTCATAGAGGATCCTGCTGTGATGTATGTCGGAGAGTGTTTTGCCTATGTTCTCCTCTAATAGAATGATGGTAATGATAAACCTGTACGCAAGACAGCAAAAGAGACACAGTTGTATAGAATGGCCTTTTGGACTCTGTGGGAGAGGGAGAGGGTGGGATGGGTTGGCAGAGTGGCAATGTAACATGTGTGATATCATAAGCGAAATGAATTGCCAGTCCAGGTTTGATGCAGGATGCAGGATGATAGAGACTGATGCACGGGGATAATCCAGAGAGAGGGTGTGGGGCGGGAGGGTGGAGGAGGGGGTCGGGATTGGGAGTTCATGTACACTCATGGCTAATTCATGTCAATGTGTAACAAAACGAATACAGTATTGTAAAGCAAAACAAACTAAAAAATAAAAATTAATTTAAAAAAAAAAAAAAAAGCATCAATTCTTTGGTGCTCAGCTTTCTTTACAGTCCAACTCTCACATCCATACATGACCACTGGAAAAACCATAGCCTTGACTAGATGGACCTTTGTTGGCAAAGTAATGTCTCTGCTTTTGAATATGCTATCTATGTTGGTCATAACTTTCCTTCCAAGGAGTAAGCATCTTTTAATTTCCTGGCTGCAATCACCATCTGCAGTGATCTTGGAGCCCTCAAAAATAAAGTCTACACTGTTTCCACTGTTTCCCCATCTATTTCCCATGAAGTGGTGGGGCCAGATGCCATGATCTTCATTTTCTGAATGTTGAGCTTTAAGCCAACTTTTTCACTCTCTTCTTTCACTTTCATGAGGAGGCCAACATTGCAGCACCCCCTCACCTTTTGCCTCTGGCCTTCAAATACCTGCCTGTCTGCCTCGGGTGATGGGAGAGGAGCTTATATGGCAGCTGGCTTGCTCTCCTTTGGTATTTGCTCAATCCTTTGTTTTGTGGGCATGCCAGGGGTCACCTTGCTATTAGAGCCTTTCATGGAAAAGTTTTTTTTTTTTTTTTTTTGTCTTTCTGGTGATCCCAAGGTTTCGATTGTTATCTCATGTTAGCTCCCTCAGATTGTCCTCGAGGCATTCGGGTCTGGTCCTTAACCTAAGGACCAATAATGCAGCCTGTTCCTCCCTGCCCAGATCTCACTTTCTGGTGGAGGATGTGAGTGTCTGGGCTACTTCACAGGCAGTTGAGGTTAGGTGCATAGTCCTTTTTTTTTTTTTTTTTCTTCCTCCTGGTTATGTAACCCTCTGAGATTCCAAAACTCCTCACAGAGCACCTGTGAGAAGATTTCCTATTGTGTGGAAACTTCTCCTTCATGACTCCTACCCCAGGATGGGTCTCTGTCCCTAAATCTTTTGTCTCTGTTTTTGTCTTTTATATTTTATCCTACCTCCTTTTGAAGACATTGGGCTGCTTTCTGGGTGCCTGTTGTTCTCTGCCAGCGTTCAGAAGTTGTTTTGTGGAAGTTGCTAAGCATTCAAATGATCTTTTGATGAACTTATGGGGGAGAAAGTGGTCTCCCCACCCTATTCCTCAGCCATCTTGGGACCAGCTCTGGTATGCATATATTTTGCACATAATTGCCATTAACTTTCAATGCTTTTATGCTCTTAAAACTAACATAGAATTCCTAAAATATAAGGTCTTAATATTATAATAAATATTGCATATTTTATACATGCAACTTCAAAGTGATAGTTATAAATCAACCAGTCATATGATTGCTATATTAGAATGATTTATATATATATATATATATATATATATATATATAATTATTTAAAAGTAATACCTAGAAGATGGTGGAGGAATAGGACGAAGAAACCACTTTCTCCCCCACAATTTCATCAAAAAGAACATTTGAATGCTGAGTAAATTCCACAAAACAACTTCTGAATGCCAGCAGAGGACATCAGGCACCCAGAAAAGCAGCCCATTGTCTTCAAAAGGAGGTAGGAAGAAATATAAAAGATAAAAAGAGAGACAAAAGAGATATGGACGGAGATCCCTCTCAGGAAGGGAGTCTCAAAAAAGAGAGGTTTTCAAACACCAGGAAACACTCTCACTGCCAAGTCTGTGGCAAGCCTTGGAACCTCAGAGGGCAACATAACTGGGAGGAAAAAAAAATAATTAAAACCCACAGATTACATGCCCAGTGGTAACTCCCAGTGGAGAATCAGCACAAATGCCTGCATCTGCCACTAGCAAGCAAGGGCTGGGCAGGGAGGCATGGGCTGCATTGCTTAGAGTAAGAACTGGACCTGAATGCCCCAGGGGCAATCTGAGGGAACAAACTTGAGATAGTAAACCAGATCATGGGATAGTTACTCTGGCAAAAAGCTCTAACCTAAAACACTGCCAGGCCCACTCACAGAACAAAGGACTGACTAGAGCTATGTGAAAAGCCCTAACTTAAGACACCTTCAGGCCCACTCACAAAACAAAGGACTGAGCAGAGCTATCTGGCTACAGACCAGCCCATCCCCCACCAGAGACAGGCAGGCCAGGCCAGCCAGAGCCAGAAGGGGGCAACCACGCCCCAGAGAGACATCATCTACCAAAGTGCAAGCAGGCTTCATAGCTAACCAAGACTTCTTGGGATTCTAGATGGTTGACATCCACCTGAGAAGGTACGCAGGTTGTACACCCAGAAAATCGAGTGGCAGGGACTGGAGAGGCAATAAGTGGCAGCGACCGTGCTCGCCAAACACCTGGTCACCTGAGTGGCTAGACCTGGGAAGGGCACAAAACGCAGGCCCAACCGAGCCTGTGCCTCTGAGGAGTATCTGAGTACCTGAACCTGAGCAGCTTAGACCTGAGAAGTGCATGAAACCCAGGGCTGGCCTCAGTTCCCAACAGAGCAACCTAGAGCCTGAGCATTGTAGACTGGGAAAGCACACATGCTGTGAGCAGGGGCAAACCCAGTGTGGCTGAAATAATGCAAGAACTCCCCAAAGACACCAGTGATATCTGTTTGCAGCATTCCTCCCTCCCCACAGTATGACTGAACAAGTGAGCCTAAAAAAGTATCCACCACTCACTCCCTTGGGTCAGGGCAGAAATTAGACCCTGAAGAGACCAGCAAACAAAAGAAGCTAAAACAGAGGGAACTGCCTTGGTAGTGACAGGTGGAAAACACTAAAACCCTACAGTTAGCACCGATAACATAGGAAGGGGCCTATAGATCTTGAGAAGTATAAGCTGAATCAAGGAACTATCTGAAAATGAACTGACCCCACACTGTCCACAACACCACCAGAGAAAGTCCTAGATATATTTTTACTATTATCATTCTTTAAATTTAAAAAAAATTAAGTCCTCTATTACTCCTTTAATTTTCATTTTTATAACCTACTATTACTTTTACTCTTCAAGAAGCAGTGGCTGCATGGGCGCAGAGGGCCTAGAGGAGCTATCCCACATTGAAGGTCAGGAAGGGTTGCAGTGAGGAGATACCCTTCATCCAAGGTAAGGAGGAGCAGCTGCACTTAGCTGGACCAGCTGAGAAGAGATACCCCATGCCCAAGGTAAGAGAAACCCAAGTAAGACAGTACGTGTAGCAAGAGGATATCAGAGGGCAGATATACTGAACCCACACTCACAAAAATCTAGTGAATCTAATCACACTAGGACCACAGCCTTGTTTAACTCAATGAAACTAAGCCATGCCCTGTGGGGCTACCCAAGACAGGTGGGTCATGGAGGAGAGGTCTGACAGAATGTGGTCTACTGGAGAAGGGAATGGAAAACCCTTCAGTATTTTTGGCTTGAGAACCCCATGAACACTATGAAAAGGCAAAATGATAGGATACTAAAAAAGGAACTGCCCAGGTCAGTAGGTGCCCAAAACGCTACTGGAGATCAGTGGAGAAATAACTCCAGACAGAATGAAGGGATCGAACCAAAGCAAAAACAATACTCAGCTTTGGATGTGACTGGTGATAGAAGCAAGAAGCAAGGTCTGATGCTGTAAAGAGTAATATTGCATGGGAACCTGGAATGTCAGGTCCATGAATCAAGACAAATTGGAAGTGGTCAAACAAGAGATAGCAAGAGTGAATGTCGACATGCTAGGAATCAGCGAACTGAAATGGACTGGAATGGGTGAATTTAACTCAGATGACCATTATATCTACTACTGTGGACCGGAATCCCTCAGAAGAAATGGAGTAGTCATCATGGTCAACAAAAGAGTCTGAAATGCAGTATTTGGATGCAATCTCAAAACCGACAGAATGATCTCTGTTTGTCTCCAAGGCAAACCAATCAATATCACAGTTATGCAATCTATGCCCCAACCAGTAATGCTGAAGAAGCTGAAGTTGAATGACCTACAAGATCTTTTAGAACTCACATCCAAAAAAGATGTCCTTTTCATTATAGGGGACTGGAATGCAAAAGTAGGAAGTCAAGAAACACCTGGAGTAACAGGCAAATTTGGCCTTGGAATGCGGAATGAACCAGGGCAAAGACTAACAGTTTTGCCAAGAATATGCACTGGTCATAGCCAACGCCCTCTTCCAACAACACAAGAGAAGACTCTACACATGGACATCACCAGATGGTCAACACCGAAATCAGATTGATTATATTCTTTGCAGCCAAAGATGGAGAAGCTCTATACAGTCAATAAAAACAAGACCAGGAGCTGACTATGGTTCAGATGATGAACTCCTTATTACCAAATTCAGACTTAAACTGAAGAAAGTAGGGAAAACTGCTAGACCATTCAGGTATGACTTAAATCAAATCCCTTATGATTATACAGTGGAATGAGAAATAGATTTAAGGGCTTAGATCTGATAGAGAGCATGCCTGATGAACTATGGAACGAGGTTTGTGACACCATACAGGAGACAGGGATCAAGACCATCCCCATGGAAAAGAAATGCAAAAAAGCAAAATGGCTCTCTGAGGAAGCCTTACAAATAGCTGTGAAAAGAAGAGAGGCAAAAAACAAAAGAGGATAGATATAAGCATCTGAATGCAGAGTTCAAAAAAATAGCAAGAAGAGATAAGAAAGCCTTCTTTTTGTGTATGGTGTTAGAATGAGATCTAGTTTCATTCTTTTACAAGTGGTTGACCAGTTTTCCCAGCACCACTTGTTAAAGAGATTGTCTTTAATCCACTGTATATTCTTGCTTCCTTTGTCGAAGATAAGCTGTCCATAGGTGTGTGGATTTATCTCTGGGCTTTCTATTTTGTTCCATTGATCTATATTTCTGTCTTTTTGCCAGTACCATACTGTCTTGATAACTGTGGCTTTGTAGTAAAGCCTGAAGTCAGGCAGGCTGATTCCTCCAGTTCCATTCTTCTTTCTCAAGATAACTTTGGCTATTCGAGGTTTTTTGTATTTCCATACAACTTGTGAAATTATTTGTTCTAGCTCTGTGCAAAATACGGCTGGTAGCTTGATAGGGATTGCATTGAATCTGTAGATTGCTTTGGGTAGTATACTCATTTTCACTATATTGATTCTTCCGATCCATGAACACGGTATATTTCTCCATCTATTAGTGTCCTCTTTGATTTCTTTCATCAGCGTTTTATAATTTTATACATATAGGTCTTTAGTTTCTTTAGGTAGGTATATTCCTAAGTATTTTATTCTTTTCGTTGCAATGGTGAATGGAATTGATTCCTTAATTTCTTTTTCTACTTTCTCATTATTAGTGTACAGGAATGCAAGGGATTTCTGTTGGTTAATTTTATATCCTGCAACTTTACTATATTCATTGATTAGCTCTAGGAATTTTCTGGTGGAGTCTTTAAAGTTTTCTATGTAGAGGATCATACTGCAAACAGTGAGAGTTTTACTTCTTCTTTTCCAATCTGGATTCCTTTAATTTTTTTTTTTCCTGCTCTGATTGCTGTGGCCAAAACTTCCAGTATGCTTACACATATATATGGAGTTTAGAAAGATGGTAATGATAAACCTGTACACGAGACAACAAAAGAGACACAGATGTAGAACAGCCTTTTGGACTCTGTGGGAGAGGGAGAGAGTGGGATGATTTGGGAGAGTGGCAGTGTCACATGTATGATATTAAAAGTGAAACGAGTCGCGGGTCGAGGTTCGATGCGGGATGCAGGATGCTTGGGCCTGATGCATGGGGATAATCCAGAGAGATGGTGTGGGGCGGGAGGGAGAAAGTGGGGGTTGGGATTGGGAGTTCATGTACACTTGTGGCTGATTCATGTCGATGTGTAGCAAAACGAAAACAGTATTGTAAAGCGGAACAAACTAAAAAATAAAAATTAATTAAAAAAAAAAAGACTTCTTCAGGGATCAATGCAAAGAAATAGAGGAAAAGAACAAAATGGGAAAGACTAGAGATCTCTTCAGGAAAATTAGAGATACCAAGGGAACATTTCATGCAAAGATGGGCTCGATAAAGGACAGAAATGGTATGGTCCTAACAGAAGCATAAGACATTAAGAAGAGGTGGCAAGAATACACAGAAGAGCTGTACAAAAAAGATCTTCATGACCCAGATAATCTCTATGGTGTGATCACTTATCTAGAGCCAGGTATCCTGGAATGAAAAGTCAAGCGGGCCTTAGAAGGCATCACTACGAACAAAACTAGTGGAGGTGATGGAATGCCAGTAGAGCTATCTCAAATCCTGAAACATGATGCTGTGAAAGTTCTGCACTCAATATGCCAGAAAATATGGAGAACTCAGCAGTGGCCACAGGACTGGAAAAAGTCAGTTTTCATTCCAATGCCAAAGAAAAGCAATGCCAAAGAATGCTCAAACTACCGTACAGTTGCACTCATCTCACATGCTAGTAAAGTAATGCTCAAAATTCTCCAANGGTGAACTCTGTGAGTTGGTGATGGACAAGAAGGCCTTGCGTGCTGCAATTTATGGGGTTGCAAAGAGTCAGACATGACTGAGCAACTGAACTGAACTGGAGAGGGACAGAAATAACTTTCTGGTTTCACATATATTCCAGACCAATTCAAGTGTATGGAGTTTTCAATACTGATTCAGGACCAAAGTCTTTAAAAAATACAGAGGATCCATCCATTTGCCAGTTGTTGTTGTTTAGTCACTCATTCATGTCCAAATCTTTTGTGACCCCGTGGACTATAGCCTGACAGATTCCTCTGTCCATGGCATTTTCCAGGCAAACATACTGGGGTAGGTTGCCGTCTCCTTCTCCAAGGGATCTTCCTGACCCAGGTCTTGAACTTGTGTCTCCTGCATTGGTAAAAGGATTTTACCACTGAGCCAACAGGGAAGCCCCTATTTTCCAGTAGCTTCTCTTTTATCTTTAAGGTATTTGACTCAGTGAGAAAAGCAGCTGGCTGGAGCCAAAGTGGGCAGCTGTTGTCTTGTGCCTAGGATTTGTGCCACCTGCTACCACCAGATGTGCTCTGGTTAGGACTCCATGGCTCTAGGTTACAAAGACGCAGTCAAGGTAGTCCAGGGAGGTTGAGACAATGACACAGATGTGGAGGGATGTAGCCACAGCACCCAAGCCTTGGGAAACTTGGAACTGACCCTGAATTAGGGGGCAACGGGGCCTTCTTTTATGCCATATCAGTTTCTTTCTGCACCTGTGCTCTTTCATCCTATTTCTAA
>SJXQ01007863.1:0-74241 GCA_006408695.1 Aepyceros melampus
TTGGACACGACTGAAGTGACTTAGCAGCAGCAGCATACTGTTTTTCCTAATGGCTGCACCAGTTTACATTCCCACTGACAGTGCCCAAGGGTTGCATTTTGCTCCACATTCTCACCAGTTATATCTTGTCTTGTTGAAGATAGCAGTTGTAACAGGTGTGAGGTGATATCTCATTTTGATTTGCATTTCTCTGATGATTAATGATATTGAGCATCTTTTCATGTTCCTGTTTGCCATGTATATGCTTTCTTTGAAAAAAGTATATTCAAGTCCTTTCCCCATTTTTTAATCAGATTGTTCAGGTTTTTTTCTGGGCTGTGTGTGTTCTTTATATATTTTGGATATGAGGGCCTTGTCAGGTATGTGATTCTAAAATATTTTCTCCCATTGGGTAAGTTGCCTTTTCATTTTGATGATGGTTTCCTTGGCTGTGTAGAAGCTTTTATTAGTTTGATATAGTTCTAACTTATTTTTGCTCTTCGAATTTGGTGTCAAATCCAAAACAATGTATTGCCAAGACTGATATCAAGAGCTAACTGCCTATGTTTTACTTAGAGGTTTTATTGGTTTTAATACATTTTGAGCTAATTTTTGTATATGATGTAAGATAGCGATTGTTGCATTCTATTGTATGTGTTGTATGCTTAGTCGCTCAGTCGTGTCGAACTCTTTGCGACCCCGTGGACTATAGCCCACCAGGCTCCTCTGTCCATGGGATTCTCCAGGCAAGAATACTAGAGTGCATTGCCATGCCCTCCTCCAAGGGATCTTCCCAACCCAGGGATTGAACCCAGGTCTCCCACGTTGCAGGCAGATTCTTTACCGTCTGAGCCACCAGGGAAGTACAAGCACAGCATTTATTGAAGAGACTGTCCTCTTCCCATTGTATTAGGTTAATTAAAGAAACACACACCCAATATGTCTGTGTCTGAAATTGCTGGGTAATCATCATGCCTCAGACATTTAGTGTGTATAAAGCAGACATTGTATAATGCCTGTCAGTGTGGCCAGACTGGTTATTATGTAGAAGATAAAGATTTAATCATAAGATATTTATTGAACACCTATTCGGTGCCAGGCACTATTCTGGGACCTTCCTAGTGAATAAAAAGTCCTAAGCCCCTTCCCTCATGCAGCCACACTCATCACTTTTGCATCTGCAGTGGGTTACGGTGGCCACCAACAGCCCTTGCGCCTAGACTCATTAGTGTCTGGAAGATTTAGCCTGAGCTAGTGAGGTCTGGGCCTTGTCTTTGTATTTCTGTCTGTTCGGCTACGAGGCTGGATGAAGTGTCCTTCTTGGCTGGTGGGCTGGTGGGACTGTAGACCAAAGACAGCCATTGCTAGGGTGTGGGGATGGGGGCGTAAGGCTTCAGGTTCCCACAGGGACTCAATTCCATGCCTTCCCTGTTGCATCCACTTAGCTCAACCCCAAGCAACCGTTTATTCCCAAGTCAAATTCCTTTAGTCCTTTTCTTTTTGCCCTAGTGAAGGTTAAAGTAATTTTTCAGGTGGCCATTTATAGACCATATCATCCCTTCTAATGCACTGTACTTGATGATATATGAGTATGTGTACTGGCTCTTGGATGTTTTAAGGATCATGCTTGGCCTCACAGAGCAGTGGTTTGATGGTATATTAAGCCCATCAATGAGATCAGACTAGTTATTATGTAAAAGTAAAGATTGCTTTCTTTGCTAAAAAAAACAGTATTTATTTCCTAAGCCAATGGAATCTCTTGGATTTTTAAGTCTATTCACATGAAATCACTAGGAAGTAATATCTAGGGATATATATTTGTGTATCCATTTTGCAATTTAGAAAATTGATAAACATATATATACATACAGAATTTCTCCCTCCATACATATTACATCTTGTCCAGAACTATTGAAAATTTTATTTTACAAGTCAACTATGAATCAAATGCTAGGATACAAGAACCTAGGAGTAAGAATGTGTTTCTCTGATTTCTCTTTGGTTATAATATTTAAAAATATACATTTTATGCTGTAAATAAATTACTGCAATGATTTCGTATGTTTTCCCTTTGTAACTGAAAAATTTTGACTTGGGTAGATGTCATCTTTGCTAGTTTCCTTTTCTGTCCTTACTGGAACATATGTCACACACTCAAAGTGAGAGACTCCTCAAAGAAGATACATGAGTATCTGTGGCTTACCTCCAAAAGTATGACAAAATTTGTGTTAGTGGACATCTCTGGTGACAGTTCAGGGAAACAAAATAAGTAGAATATTGTCAGATAGTGTGTTACAGTAATAATGATACATTCAGAATTACATATACCAAGGTAAATGTCATTATATGACAGCAGGGGGATAACAAAGAATGAGTATCTACTTTTTCATTGGTAATTAAACAAAATCAAAGTCATTGAGATCTCTGGGGATGATTATAGGCTAGAGGCACTGAAGACTAGGTTACAGGAACAGGCTGGTTAGAATTTTAAAATATCTAATTACCAGTCCTGTTGTTACACTGCATACTGCCAACACACATCCACCAAGTTTTAGTGTTTCTTTACAACAAAGCAAAAACATAAAGGAAATAGGAAGGTATTTACAATCTGTGTTAAGGACTCTGATACCTAGAGATAGAGTCTAAGCTCAAATGCCAGGGCCTTGACCAAGCTGTAGATAACATTTCACACATTTGAGAAGTTCCACCCAGGTGCAAGTGTGTATTTCAGCATCCTTCTAGAAACATACGTCCCTCAAGGAAATCATGACCTGTATGAAAAGGACTCCTGTCTGATATGCTCAAGTATAAACAAGGTAGAATGAGTCACCCCTGGATGATGAGTGACTGAGGGGCCATTTGGAAGAAGGCATAAGAGCATGAGTCATTTGTGGGTGTCTTGGAAAAGGAAGAATACATCATATGAGGTCCCAATTTTGAGGCCTAGAATCTGACCGCTGCAGATGTTGCTGTCTTTTAGCATTCGCAGTGCAGCACTGCAGTCTACCATAAATCAGGAGTGCTTCAGTCATCAGTTTTCAATCCTGAGACTCACGCTAGCACACAGCATTTAAACCGAGTCTTCCACTGGGTCCTAGGTCCCTTTTTTTCCACTTATGGAAAATGCAGGAAAAAGCCTGGAAATTCTGAAATACTACCATGAGAGTAGCAGCAAATTTGGGAGATCAGTAATCCTTAAATATAAGATCAAACATATGAGCCTCACCAGATAAGTTGTAGAGGGTATCACAAAGTACATTATGATTAACATCCTTAAGCGTCTCAGTAATGACATGCTGCATGGTCTGCTCAGTCGTGTCCAACTCTGTGCGACCCCATGGACTGTGCCCGCCAGGCCCCTCTGTCCATGGGACTCTCCAGGCAAGAATTCTGGAGTGGGCAACTCAACAACCACAGTATCTCTTCTCCTGTTCCTGGGATCCCTGGAACAGGGATCCCAAGTCAGCAGCCTCATGCCCTCCTTTCAGTGATTGCCCCTCTACCTCCCACTCCCCAGGTGCTGAATAAGGCACCACCTTGTCACCTTCCCTCTGCTCCTGGAGCTGTCTTGCATTTGATTTAGAAATGGGACAGTGGCTGCCCCCAAGTAGCTCTTAAGCTTGAACCCTTGAATTCCAAAGCAGCATGGGCCCTGAGTCTGTTGTGAAAGACCTTCATCTGCTTACTGCTCTCTCTGAGAATCAGACCTAGTACCTGAGACCGCCTAGTGGTCTTCATGGGCGTAGCTTCCTTATCTGTTACCGGCATCCACACACTAATGACAGATTTTACCCAGGCACCCCCTTACCCTCTTCTTACCACGGGAAACCAAGTAATACCCTGCTGTCAGTTCAGCATAGTAAGCTGATGCCACTGAGCCTACACTAAGATGTGAAATCCGCAGATCCATGTGGACCAGTAAACTTTTGTTGTGGCTGGGGTTAAGGCAAGCATGGAATGAATGAGGAAGGAGAAATGATAAAATATGAGGTGAGAAAATTAATTAATTTGAGGCAACACTATTAAGGCCTTGAACACCATGCTGTGCTTGAATATTATATCTGGTAGATAAACAGAAATCATTAAAAACTTTTCATACAGGTAACTATTATGGTTAACTCATTTTTCTTTAAAAAAATAAAGGAAAGATATTCTTGGTAGCAGTGTGAGAATGATTAACCTGGGGACATGGAAGGAGACTAATGCAAATACTTATGTGATAGTACAAGTAAGAAATTATGAAATTTGATAAAAGGCATGTGTTTGTATTAATAATGCTGATATTTATTGTTTATTACATGGTAGATATCAAGCTGAAAGCCCAAAATAAAAAATGAAAGGTAGACTAGGTTTGAATTCTGGCTGAACTTTACTATTTATGTGCCCTTTGTTGAGTTCTTCAACCTCTGTTTATCAGTTTTCTAACCTATAAGATGAGATTATCAATACGATCTATCTCATAAGTTGTAATAATTGAATTGATATGTGTGAAGTATTTAGAATAGTGCCTGGCACAGAGCCTCATTCTTATTTGTATTCTTATTTTAATTATTACCACTATTTCCCAAGATTACATAGCTAATAAACAGTGGGACTGGGATTTACATTTTGATTGTCTTGATTTCAAGTCTCTACTCTTAAATCCTCTGCTTTACAATAAGACAAATCAGAGAGAGAATTAAAGTAGTAACATACACCAAATATAAAACCTAAGCCAAAGGGAGGTGTCCTGAATGACTTAAGGTTTATTTGGGCAGCTTTCCAAAAGAAAAGAGAAAATAGAAAACCAAGGGGGGAGAAATATTCGTAAAAAATGAATTGATTAACCATGTCATATGCAGTGGCATATGGCAAGTTCAATTAGTGCTAAAAAGGGACTAGATTTCCAAAAAGATAGATGGAAAGAGAAGTAGGTGTCCTTGATCAAAGAATTCCATTATATGTATAAATACCATGTTTTCTTTATCTGTTGATGGACATTTAGGTTGCTTCCATGTCTAGGCTATTATGAATAATGCCGCAGTGGACACGACAGTGTGGATAGCTCTCTGAGATCCTGATATTAATTCTTTTTGATATATCCCCAGAAGTGGGTAGGCTAGATCATATGGTAGTTCTATTTTCAATTTTTTGAGGAATCTCTGAACTGTTTTCCATAGTGGCTGCACCAGTTCATATTCCCACCAAACAAATTATCTTGCCAGTTGCATTATTTTTGTAATGAACCCTCATTAGATCTTAACCATAGCCATTTTAAGTCTGATGTCATCCACAGACTTTTTTTTTACTCTGATGTTTCCCTCCTTAACTGTAGTAGAGATGCTGATGGGCTCATGAGAATGCTAACCTAGGACAAGAATGCCAGCCTAGCAGGGCAAGAGTTAGTTACAAGTACTGGATGAGCGGATGAAGGAAGATGATAGGTTTTGTTTGGAATATTGTTGATATTTTCATGTTCTCTTTTCTCTTAATCTATCTGTAACATAACAATTTAGTAGAATATACTTGTATAAACAGAAAAAAAAATTCATCTTTTTCTCCCTGGCTGATTCCTCCAGAATTCAGAAACTCTTATTGGGATTACTTATTTTCATTGCAATATAATTATTTTCATTGGTTCAATAAGAATCTGTCATCCTTGTAGCAGGACATAATTGGAAACATTGGTTATGTAACCGAGGCTTTAACTGGAATGGCAAATCTGAGAATGATGTGCATAGAATTAGATATGAACAAAGATGTTTAAGAAAACAGGGTTTACTTTATGGAGCAAATGCTTACAAAACTCCCTTAGGAACTCTGGCCTAGTGTCTAGCTTAGAGGATGCCCAGCCTTAAAGTGACTGAGAAAGATCACTTCCTCTCAGGAACAGGATTCTTAGGGTATTTAGGGAACCCCAAGAAGAGAGAGAGAGTCACCCAAATCTATAGGTGCATGTGTGCTAAGTCACTTCAGTTCAGTTCAGTTCAGTCGCGCAGTCGTGTCCGACTCTTTGCGACCCCATGAATCGCAGCACGCCAGGCCTCCCTGTCCATCACCAACTCCCTGAGTTCACTCAGACTCACGTCCATTGAGTCTGTGATGCCATCCAGCCATCTCATCCTCGGTCGTCCCTTTCTCCTCCTGCCCCCAATCCCTCCCAGCATCAGGGTCTTTTCCAATGAGTCAACTCTTCGCATAAGGTGCCCAAAGTACTGGAGCTTCAGTTTTAGCATCATTCCTTCCAAAGAAATCCCAGGGTTGATCTCCTTCAGAATGGACTGGTTGGATCTCCTTGCAGTCCAAGGGACTCTCAAGAGTCTTCTCCAACACCACACTTCAAAAGCATCAATTCTTCTGCGCTCAGCCTTCTTCACAGTCCAACTCTCACATCCATACATGACCACAGGAAAAACCATAGCCTTGACTAGACTGGTTGCCATGCCCTCCTCCAGGGGATCTTCCCAACCCAGAGTTCAAACCCGTGTCTCTTAAACCTTCTGCACTGGCAGGCGATTCTTTACCACTAACTAGCACCCCTACTGCAGGTGAAACCTAGTGATGAGTTTTTGCTTAGCTTTCTAGTCTCACTGCTTTAAAAGCCCAATCTGAGAATTTTTTGTGAAAAATCCCAGGGAAGTAAATTTTAAAAGGTCTATGTAGTCAGTTACATATGGGAATACCAGAGCACCTGACCTGCCTCTTGAGAAACCTATATGCAGGTCAGGAAGCAACAGTTAGAACTGGACATGGAACAACAGACTGGCTCCAAATAGGAAAAGGAGTACATCAAGGCTGTATATTGTCACCTTGCTTATTTAACTTCTATGCAGAGTACATCATGAGAAACACTGGGCTGGAAGAAGCACAAGCTAGTATCTAGACTGCTGGGAGAAATATCAATAACCTCAGATATGCAGATGACACCACCCTTATGGCAGAAAGTGAAGAGAAGCTAAAAAGACTCTTGATGAAAGTAAAAGAGGAGTGAAAAAGTTGGCTTAAATCTCAGCATTCAGAAAACGAAGATCACGGCATCTGGTCCCATCACTTCATGGGAAATAGATGGGGAAACAGTGGAAACCGTGTGAGACTTTATTTTTTTGGGCTCCAAAATCACTGCAGATGGTGATTGCAGCCATGAAATTAAAAGATGCTTACTCCTTGGAAGGGAAGTTATGACCAACCTAGATAGTATATTCAAAAGCAGAGACATTACTTTGCCGACTAAGGTCCATCTAGTCAAGGCTATGGTTTTTCCTGTGGTCGTGTATGGATGTGAGAGTTGGACTGTGAAGATGGCTGAGCGCAGAAGAACTGATGCTTTTGAAGTGTGGTGTTGGAGAAGACTCTTGAGAGTCCCTTAGACTGCAAGGAGATCCAACCAGTCCATTCTGAAGGAGATCAACCCTGGGATTTCTTTGGAAGGAATGATGCTAAAACTGAAGCTCCAGTACTTTGGCCACCTCATGCGAAGAGTTGACTCATTGGAAAAGACCCTGATGCTGGGAGGGATTGGAGGCAGGAGGAGAAGGGAACGACTGAGGATGAGATGGCTGGATGGCATCACGGACTCAATGGACGTGAGTCTGAGTGAACTCCAGGAGCTGGTGATGGACAAGGAGGCCTGGTGTGCTGCGATTCATGGGGTCGCAAAGAGTCGGACACGACTGCGCGACTGAACAGAACAGAGTCAAATACCTTCTTGCTGCATCTACACAAATCATCAAATCTAATGAGACTAGACTTTACTTTGTGATTGAGGATAATCTTACTTTATCTTTGAATGAAAGCACCTAGACTGTCAAGAGAAATTTTATATTTCAATAGAAAAACTATAGCTCACCCTTGTGAGTTATTAAATTCTAGTCCTGGTCATTGCTTTTGATCTATTATTTATCTCTCTGTAAGTAAAATTATTTTGTAACCTACCTGTACATTTTACATGAATTGTCAATTCTTATCAAATTTAAATTTTTTACAGTTCCCTTCAATATCAGACTCCAGGTCTACAGACTGATGTTTCCAAATTTTCTCCCACTCTCCTGACTTGGCATCATTGAGAACTAAAATCTGCCCAGGTCTTTACTGGGATTCTGTAGTATTTCACTGCTGGCCTGTCCCCTCAGGACCAGAAGTAGTCCTGAGAACTGAAGCTGGCTGAGTTGAGGTTTATATCAGAGCAGATCACGTAAGGGCAGATTTTATGGCTGAAGTTGCTGCTCCGTGGGCCACTTAAGAAGTCCATGGGAACTGTTTGCATCTTCCGTTCTCTGCTGCAAAAAACCCAGACCTCTCTGATGCTTCTGTCCTCACCAGAAACTTTCAGAGTGCAAATCAGAAAATGCACTGAATCACCACTGAATCTTTTCAACTATGTGAGCTTTGGTCTCCAAAACTAGGTTTGTTTTTTCCCCAGACTTTAAACTTTTCATTTTGTACTGGGGTGTAGCCAATTAACAATGTTGTGGTAGTTTCAGGTGAACAGTGAAGGGACCCAGCCATACATATACAGGTATCCATTCTCCCCCAAACTCCCCTCCCATCCAGGCTGGCACAGAACACTGAGCAGAGTCCCATGTGCTATACAGTAGGTCCTTGTTGGTCATCCATTCTAAATATAGCAGTGTGTACATGACCTTCCCAAAGTCCCTGACTATCCTCTCCCCCAGGCAACCGTAAGTTCATTTTGTAAGTCTGTGAGTCTCTTTCTGTGTTAAAGTCGCTCCAACCACCAATGTTTGTTTTTCTTTGAATTTCTATTGAAACCCCTTCATTAAATGCTTCATTGCTTGTACCATCCAGCAAATATTCTTTACTATCCGGGCTCAGCAAATGGTTCAACTAGGTCCTCAACAACAGAAATATGCTGAAATCAACTCCATGAACTAGCTTTTCTCAGAAGTTCAATGGGGAACTTAAATTCCCTTATGCAAAAAGAGGGGACTAACCAAGATGACATTAACCTTCTCCTTAGCTTGGCCAGTCTTTAGATAGGATTTTTTTCTGCCTCTAGATCCCTGACCTCTCTTTGCTTAGAGCATTTACTTCAGAATACTGATAATTTTAAATTATTTTCTGTTCCTTTAAGTTGTAAATATTATTCAAAAGCCTCTTGTCAGTTTTACAATCCAGAACTGTCTTTCTCAAGGACCTGGGAGTCATCCTTTTGAAATGTAATCATCAGTGAAGACAGCAAACTATTTTCCAGTGAAGATAGAAACTATTTTCCAGTTTCTGTGGAAGAGTAGGAGCCTGACTTCGGTGATTACTTTCGAATTATAAAACTACTTTCTGTCACAAAGATGCAAGACAGTTTATTTTTTCCTTTGAGTAAAGTCAGTTAGCAAACACAGCTGGCCAATGTTCTGCTGCTCACCCCAGCATTTAAAAACCCTCCTGCCCTTTATTTCAGTAGGGGTGAGTTCAGACAGCTTGTGGTCTCTCTTCCATATTGGTAATAAACTTGAATAAATCCTCTCTTGCCTGCTAACTTTGTCAACTTTTGCTTTGACATCATGAAACCCACAAGAACTTTTGGTTGTCCTCAGATGTCCCTAGGTGTTATATCAAACATATAAATTATTTTGGGTCCTCAAGTCTAGTTTAAAATTTAGCAAACTACAGGCAATGAACATTTCTAATTCAAATAAAGGAAATTACTCACAAGACAGGTAATTTTTTTCTTTCATTTACTTGTGACTCCATATTACCATATGGAGTGCTATTTTTCAATCCAAGCAGGATCTTTGTGATTTGATAAAATATATTTGTACTTCCTTTTTTCCCTAAATGATGGAGTTGAGGTTTTTGAAACCCTGAATGCTGCTTCTTCATAAGCATCAGCACCCACCTGGATCCCTGAAAATCCTATGGGATTTGATCACATACCTGGACTCCTACCTTAGCTAGTTGTAATGGCATGCATATATATATATATATATATATGTATGTATATATATAAGCCCGGATTTTACTTTCACTCTTGATTGTAAAGTTTAACATGAAGGCAGACTCATGAAATCAGCCTTAAGGTTTAACACCAACAATATACAAAGGATAAGGGAGCAGGCAGGTGGAATGATGCAGGAGAGAACAGTAGGGGAATGTGTACTGTGCAGTGACATAGCTCCTTCAGCTCAGTTCAATTTATAATTCATTCCCACTCCCCCCTTCATTTAACACCCAGGCATAATTTCTTTTCTGTAACGGTTAAAAGTTTGATTTTGTAGAATGCATCATGAATACCATTTGAACAATCTTCCATGAGAAACTACTTCTAAGACTTTTGTAATAGTGATATTCATTAGCTATTTTTAGTGTTTTGTGTTGTTCTTTAATGCTTAATTTTCTGCCCTAGCTTATACCCTCTTAAACTTTTTACTTGCTCTACTCCATCTTCTGGATGCAAGATTTTTTTCACAGTTATTTAGTTACATTAATTGAATCCTAAAATTAAAATGAATTTTTCTAAATGTTAGTATAAATATAAATTTGGTTTTCCCATAGGTTTTCATAGGAAAGACTACATGATCAATGCTTTATGAAAAAAAATCAGCATAATCAGACTACAAATGCCGTTCTAATAAGCAGCAAGGCAACTGCAATGATTCATTCCCTTGAGACTGGAAATCTTCACAGAATTCAACACTTGCCAAGAGAGACATTGAACGATATAGTTTTGTTTTCTTTGCAGCTTTATTTCTTAAACTACACAAACTACTTAAGCAATTATTCATTGCTTCTTCACAGCCATTTCCTTCTTCATAACAGTTGACTTGTCTGATAATTTCATTAGTCAATGCATTTTAATGGACATGCTTTGAGAAATATTAAAGGAAAAAAGCAAAACCAAATGATTTTTCATTGATTAGCACATTGCTTTCCCCTAACCTTAATCTCATTCTCTTCCTACCTCCTCTCCTATTTTCTTGTAATACCTATTTATACCCTGCAGTTATAGTATTCTAAAAAACATGCTTCTGGAAACACTGAATTAGATACAGTCAGTCAAAAAATAGAATAACTTCAGGCACATTTTTTCATTAACATTCTTTTGTTGAAAATATGCAATTTCAGTTCTAAATTACCTGACAGCATTGTAGCAAAGATAGTAAGGAGAGAGAAAAACACAGTGCATTTGTTACGCAACCGTGACTGAATTTTCAGAGTGTTTGTACTTTACTGGGAAACTAAAGATTCAAAATTGGATCTTCAGCATTGTGCATTCAGTTATTCAGTTTTATCAGCTTCATTCATGCCCTGTGAACATGACTCACATGACCAAGCTCTTGAGACTTCAATTTAGAAAATGAATTATTACTCATAATTAATGATATATTTTTCTAGTTCATAAAAATGTTTTCAGTTCAGTTCAGTCGCTCAGTAGTGTCCGACTCTTTGCAACCCCATGAATCACAGCACGCCAAGCCTCCCTGTCCATCACCATCTCCCAGAGTTCACACAAACTCATGTCCATCAAGTAGGTAATGCCATCCAGCCATCTCATCCTCTGTCGTCCCCTTTTCCTCCTGCTCCCAATCCCTCCCAGCATCAGAGTCTTTTCCATTGAGTCAACTCTTTGCATGAGGTAGCCAAAGTATTGGAGTTTCAGCTTCAGCATCTGTCCTTCCAAAGAACACCAAGGGCTGATCTCCTTCAGAATGGACTGGTTAGATCTCCTTGCAGTCCAAGGGACTCTCAAGAGTCTTCTCCAACACCACACTTCAAAGCATCAATCCTTTGGCGCTCAGCCTTCTTCACAGTCCAACTCTCACATCCATACATGACTAAGGCAGACTCATGAAATCAGCCTTAAGGTTTAACACCAACAATATACAAAGGATAAGGGAGCAGGCAGGTGGAATGATGCAGGAGAGAACAGTAGGGGAATGTGTACTGTGCAGTGACATAGCTCCTTCAGCTCAGTTCAATTTATAATTCATTCCCACTCCCCCCTTCATTTAACACCCAGGCATAATTTCTTTTCTGTAACGGTTAAAAGTTTGATTTTGTAGAATGCATCATGAATACCATTTGAACAATCTTCCATGAGAAACTACTTCTAAGACTTTTGTAATAGTGATATTCATTAGCTATTTTTAGTGTTTTGTGTTGTTCTTTAATGCTTAATTTTCTGCCCTAGCTTATACCCTCTTAAACTTTTTACTTGCTCTACTCCATCTTCTGGATGCAAGATTTTTTTCACAGTTATTTAGTTACATTAATTGAATCCTAAAATTAAAATGAATTTTTCTAAATGTTAGTATAAATATAAATTTGGTTTTCCCATAGGTTTTCATAGGAAAGACTACATGATCAATGCTTTATGAAAAAAAATCAGCATAATCAGACTACAAATGCCGTTCTAATAAGCAGCAAGGCAACTGCAATGATTCATTCCCTTGAGACTGGAAATCTTCACAGAATTCAACACTTGCCAAGAGAGACATTGAACGATATAGTTTTGTTTTCTTTGCAGCTTTATTTCTTAAACTACACAAACTACTTAAGCAATTATTCATTGCTTCTTCACAGCCATTTCCTTCTTCATGAACAGTTGACTTGTCTGATAATTTCATTAGTCAATGCATTTTAATGGACATGCTTTGAGAAATATTAAAGGAAAAAAGCAAAACCAAATGATTTTTCATTGATTAGCACATTGCTTTCCCCTAACCTTAATCTCATTCTCTTCCTACCTCCTCTCCTATTTTCTTGTAATACCTATTTATACCCTGCAGTTATAGTATTCTAAAAAACATGCTTCTGGAAACACTGAATTAGATAAGTCAGTCAAAAAATAGAATAACTTCAGGCACATTTTTTCATTAACATTCTTTTGTTGAAAATATGCAATTTCAGTTCTAAATTACCTGACAGCATTGTAGCAAAGATAGTAAGGAGAGAGAAAAACACAGTGCATTTGTTACGCAACCGTGACTGAATTTTCAGAGTGTTTGTACTTTACTGGGAAACTAAAGATTCAAAATTGGATCTTCAGCATTGTGCATTCAGTTATTCAGTTTTATCAGCTTCATTCATGCCCTGTGAACATGACTCACATGACCAAGCTCTTGAGACTTCAATTTAGAAAATGAATTATTACTCATAATTAATGATATATTTTTCTAGTTCATAAAAATGTTTTCAGTTCAGTTCAGTCGCTCAGTAGTGTCCGACTCTTTGCAACCCCATGAATCACAGCACGCCAAGCCTCCCTGTCCATCACCATCTCCCAGAGTTCACACAAACTCATGTCCATCAAGTAGGTAATGCCATCCAGCCATCTCATCCTCTGTCGTCCCCTTTTCCTCCTGCTCCCAATCCCTCCCAGCATCAGAGTCTTTTCCATTGAGTCAACTCTTTGCATGAGGTAGCCAAAGTATTGGAGTTTCAGCTTCAGCATCTGTCCTTCCAAAGAACACCAAGGGCTGATCTCCTTCAGAATGGACTGGTTAGATCTCCTTGCAGTCCAAGGGACTCTCAAGAGTCTTCTCCAACACCACACTTCAAAGCATCAATCCTTTGGCGCTCAGCCTTCTTCACAGTCCAACTCTCACATCCATACATGACTACTGGAAAAACCATAGCCTTGACTAGACGGACCTTTGTTGACAAAGTAATGTCTCTGCTTTTGAATATGGTATCTAGGTTAGTCATAACTTTCCTTCCAAGGAGTAAGCATCTTTTAATTTCATGGCTGCAGTCACCATCTGCAGTGATTTTGGAGCCCCAAAAAATAGTCTGACACTGTTTCCCCGTCTATTTCCCATGAAGTGATGGGACTAGATGCCATGATCTTCGTTTTCGAATGTTGAGCTTTAAGCCAACTTTTTCACTCTCCACTTTCACTTTCATCAAGAGGCTTTTTAGTTCCTCTTCACTTTCTGCCATAAGGGTGGTATCATCTGCATATCTGAGGTTATTGATATTTCTCCCGGCAATCTTGATTCCAGCTTGTGCTTCTTCCAGCCCAGCGTTTCTCATGATGTACTCTGCATAAAAGTTAAATAAGCAGGGTGACAATATACAGCCTTGACATACTCCTTTTCCTATTTGGAACCAGTCTTTTGTTCCATGTCCAATTCTAACTGTTGCTTCCTGACCTACATATTTTTCAAAATGTTTCTTTTATCTGTCATAAAAATGTTTTTTTATTGTATGATCTATTAGAGATTTGATTTCATTAATTGCACTGTGATTTCCAGGAAGGAAGATAAAATATGCAAGTATAGCAGTTTCTGTGGTATAGACTAGAAAATATCTCTGATAACATTTGGAAGTTAAAGAAGTCACTGATGTTAACTTCAGACCTTTCATTTTTGTCAGTGAAATTAAATCTGAAATCTAAGGCCTAATTAGAAAACAAAAATTAGAATGGGAAATAGTCCTGTAACAACTGGGATGACATTTTGGAAGGCCTTGAGAACAAAACAAGGCAGGCCCCAAGTAAACTTATGGCCTTCCAGCTCAAAAAGGTATAAGAAATGAATCACCAGTACAGGTTCGATGCAAGATACAGGATGCTTGGGGTTGGTGCACTGGAATGACCCAAAGTGATGGTACGGGGAGGGAGGTGGGAAGGGGGTTCAGGATGGGGAACACATGTGCACCGTGGCGTATTCATGTTGATGCATGGCAAAACCAATACAATATTGTAAAGTAATTAGCCTCCAATTAAAATTTTTTTAAAAAGGTAGGTAACCCACTTCCAAAGAGACCACCTATTAACTAGGACAGCTATAGATATTAAAAAGAGCACTAGATAAAAAAAAATTGATCGATTTTACAGAAGAAAACCAAGACAGAAAAATCCCTCAATTCAGATCTAGAGAATACTCCAGGAAAGGAAAAGGCACCCAACATACTGCCTTCATCTTATACACTTAAGGTGAATTAACTATAAATGTAAACGGTCAGCTTCATCAGTACTTGGTAGATACTAGCACTGCTCTCTCTATAGCAAATCCTGCCCCCTTTGCTCAATCTTTTCCTTGGAGATTTGGAGTAAACATACCACACAGGTCATGGATATTTTAAATAACCCACAGACCTTCCCTTTTTCTAAGTCCTTGGGTAATGACTTAAAAAATATTTCTTTCTGCTTCGTGACATAACTCCTCCAATAGAGACAGGCTTGCTTTGCAAATGGAATTGTCACACTAAGTACACCCCAAAGGGATTATTTCTAGGGGTTCCAAAGGACTCTTCTATCCATAGTCAATTGTGTCTGCTGTTTTCTTTCTTTTTTTTTTAAGTTTTTTTTTTTTTTTTTGGCTGCACTGCAAGGCATATGGGATCCTAGTTCCCCAAACAGGAATCAAACCCACACACTCTGCATTGAAAGTGTGACATCTTAACCAGTGGACCACTAGAGAAGTCCCAAGTGTGTCTGCTCTGGATATACCTTTGTCTTCTCAATCACATTTGACCCCTGTTGTTGTTCATCTGTAATTACCCTATTTCTCTTTTCTTTTCTCTTTCTGATAACTGTTAGGTTAGAATGGAGTTATTCTAATGCCTTTCTTAGATCATCCCAAACAGTAACCACTACTTTTAATCTTACTAATTGCTGGATATGCCATCAGACCCCCATGATAAGGGGAAAAAAAAAAAAAAAACAACTCTGCACAATTCTGGTCTCATTAAATGAGACCACAGGAAATTGTAGCCAGTAGCATTTCCACTTGCACCTATGTAAACAAATGACCTTAAAAATCTACCTATGGACTTTGATGGTGACCCCCTCTCAGAAAATGGACCAATTATTACAACTAATGAGTTAGAGATACTTTTAAATCTGAATTCAACAACCTCCACTGATTGATGGGCCAGGAAATTTTTGCTTAGAACGACTAATAGAGATCCAAATATGTAATCAAACTAATGGAAGGCCCGAGCTCTGTTCTCACGTACTGGACAACTCTGTCTCCCGTGCTCTTCCTGCTACCAATTCCTTTACAGCCAGAACCTCGGGTCCAGTTTGCCTCAGAGCTTTAGGAACACTCTGAAATGTAATTCTATACATCACCAAAGATGAAAATTCCAACTTAGACATGGGTTCCAAAATGTGACCACCCCTGATTATTCAGACACTCTACCTAAAGGAGTTACTAACTCAGTGTTTCTACAGTAAGAGCAGGGTTCCCAGTGGTGAGCATCTTACAAATAGGAGAGACTGAAAGAAACTTGTCGTGAAGTCTGGCAGAAGTTATTAATGGTACCACCTCTTCCTTACATGGACTATAAATCATTCTCAATGGATTGGCATGAGTAATTCTGGATTTCTTGTTGACTAGTCATGGTGACATTTGTGCCATTGCTAAATTTCTGTGGCGGTTGGTCCGTTAGGAGCTTACTCTGATATGCCAAAGAAGACACTCCTAGAATAGATATACCATAGATTGGAGATGCTTCAGTTCATTTCACTTCAGTCACTCAGTCGTGTCCGACTCTTTGTGACCCCATGAATCACAGCATGCCAGGCCTCCCTGTCCATCACCAAATCCTGGAGTTCACTCAAACTCACGTCCATCAAGTCAGTGATGCCATCCAGCCATCTCATCCTCTGTCGTCCCCTTCCCTCCTTCCCTCAATCCCTCCCAACATCAGAGTCTTTTCCAATGAGTCAACTCTTCACATGAGGTGGCCAGAGTATTGGAGTTTCAGCTTTAGTATCATTCCTTCCAAAGAAATCCCAGGGCTGATCTCCTTCAGAATGGACTGGTTGGATCTCCTTGCAGTCCAAGGGACTCTCAAGAGTCTTCTCCAACACCACAGTTCAAAAGCATCAAATCAAAAAATTGGAGATGCTTAGGTTTATTATTTTTTCATTTGTTTATTAATTGTTTATCTGAAGTTTGGGGAAAATACTGTCTAACTGTTTTGGAGTGAAACAACATGTAGACTAACCCTATATGTGTTTGTTATTTTTTATTCAGCTTTTTATTCTGTTTTGTTGTTCAGTTCATCAATGCTCATTTAATATCACACTGTCATATTTACAGTGAATGTCATAGTCACTTTTTCTTTGCAATAAGTCTTGATATCTGGAAGTGTAATATCTCAATCTTTATTCTGCTTCTTCAGGGTTATCTTTATTATTTTTAGTCCTTTGCATTTCCATATACATTTAGAATGAGCTTGCTAATTTCTGCCCAAAAAATCCTTCTTGGATTTTTGTTGAGATTATACTGAATCTATTTGGGTGGCCTCAAATAGGAAAAGGAGTACGTCAAGGCTGTATATTGTCACCCTGCTTATTTAACTTATATGCAGAGTACATCATGAGAAATGCTGGGTTGGAAGAAGTACAAGCTGGAATCAAGATTGCTGGGAGAAATATCAATAACCTCAGATATGCAGATGACATCGCCCTTATGGCAGAAAGTGAAGAGAAACTAAAAAGCCTCTTGATGAAAGTGAAAGAGGAGAGTGAAAAGGTTGGCTTAAAGCTCAACATTCCGAAAACGAAGATCATGGCATCTGGTCCCAGCACTTCATGGGAAATAGATGGGGAAACAGTGGAAATAGTGGCAGACTTTATTTTGGGGGCTCCAAAATCACTGCAGATGGTGACTGCAGCCATGAAATTAAAAGACACTTACTCCTTGGAAGAAAAGTTATGACCAACCTAGATAGCATATTGAAGAGTAGAGACATTACTTTGCCAGCAAAAGTCCATCTAGTTAAGGCTAAGGTTTTTCCAGTGGTCATGTATGGATGTGAGAGTTGGACTGTGAAGAAAGCTGAGCGCTGGAGAATTGATGCTTTTGAACTGTGGTGTTGGAGAAGACTGTTGAGAGTCCCTTGGACTGCAAGGAGATCCAACCAGTCCATCCTAGAGGAAATCAGTCCTGGGTATTCATTGGAAGGACTGATGCTGAAGCTGAAACTCAATGCTTTGGCCACCTGACAGGAAGAACTGACTCATCGGAAAAGACCCTGATGCTGGGAAGCAGGAGGAAAAGGGGACAACAGAGGATGACATGGCTGAATGGCATCATAGACTCGACGAATGTGAGTTTGAGTGAACTCCGGTAGATGGTGATGGACAGGGAGGCCTGAAATGCTGCGATTCATGGAGTCGCAAATAGTCGGATGCAACTAAGTGACTGAACTGATACTGAATGTATAGACTTTTCATTTTTGAATCTCTCAATTCATGCACCTGGTATATCCATCTAAGTCTTTGGTAGCTTTTTTTATACTATGTAGTGTCTGTCTCCAAAAAACTACCTTTATTTTCCTTTTTGTTGACTTATTTTTATATGTCCTTCTGCTGAAAGTTTAAAAAACTGATTGAAAGCCCATAATGAGTAAGTTAACTTGTGGCATTTAACCTTCTTAAGTAGAGTGATCTGGTAGGTTGTTCAAGAAACTCTGATAAACAGTATTTGTTGTTGAGAGGCACTTATTTGTTTGTTGAGATCCTCTGAGGTACAGTATGCCTTATATTTAGGAAAATGGATTAGGCCTTGCCCAAATCAAACTCTGGCTCTAATCCGTTTTCCTAAATACAAGACTTTTACATTCTCTTTGGAGGGTACAGTGCTGTCTATTAGAGTTCTAGGGGATGAGGGAAATTGAGATCTCAGTAAACAGTCTGCATAGGATCACTTAAGCTACCTATTTTTGTTACTGTACCAATGCCATTAACTCTACCTTATGTTCCCTAGGCTAGAGGCCCTGTATTTTTCTCTCTCCAGTACTGAACTGTCGTGGGTAGAGTGGAATCCGTTGCCCAGAAACATATAATGGTAAGTTCAGAAATATCTTTTTCATTCACTTTTCATCAAATCAGTATTATTTAACATTCTCTTTGAGCTCCATTTCAGAGGTATTTTGTACTTCCAGTTTATGAGTCTTTGAATACCCTGCAATGAAAATCAGATTGTTTCTCAGTTTTTGCTCTTCCTGCTTAGTATTCAGCTCTGTACTCGGCTAAGTTGCTTACCATGTATCTGTCTCTTTTCTAGCTTCCAAAATTTTGTGTATGTTTTCTCTTTTTTTTTGTTCTCACTGTCTTTCTTTATCTTTTAAATCCCTTTAAAGCATTCCTTGCTGTTTAAGCATACTAAAAAAATGTTAACCCCTTACTGAATTTTTAGTTGCATTTGAGGAAGAGTAAAATTTGATACCTTTGTTCAGTTAGCTGCCTTAATTTGGAATGTAACATCGCCATTATCAGGGATGTTCCTAAGACTCCTTACTGAGACGTACTTAACATCCTAGTCATACCATCATTGTGCTTACAAATTGATGTTTAAATTAGCTATATTCTTTTAACAGGGAGTCAGATATCCATATTACAGTCATCTCTATGCTGTTTAAAAGGGGACAGTTTCTGACCTTTCTCTAAAATTTCAGATGTATGATGAGGTTAGCTCTTGTATTTCCCTCAGCACTGCCTGCACACTCACACACCACACACACACACATACAGACATACAGACACAGTCATTTTTGACTACTACTTACTTTTTAGTTTGTATTGCTACTATAATTCCCCTTCACTTTTCACTTTCACACATTGGAGAAGGAAATGGCAACCCACTCCAGTGTTCTTGCCTGGAGAATCCCAGGGACGGGGGAGCCTGGCGGGCTGCCGTCTATGGGGTCGCACAGAGTCGGACACGACTGAAGCGACTTAGCAGCAGCAGCAGCAGCTACTATAATTATTTGGGATTAAATAATCATTTCAGAGGTCACTAATATTAAAAACAGATACTATTTCTGAAGTAAATAAATAATTGATCAAATCATAGTTGTTTATATTATTTACACATAGCAAGAGTATGTCATGTTGAAGATGCTGAGTTATAATTGTCCATCAGTAATACTGTCTTATTTAACAAAGTAGTTATGATAGAGGTCAGGATAAAAAATAATATAAGATAGATTACAAAAGGCTTCCCTCATAACTCAGTTGGTAAAGAATCGCCTGCAATGCAGGAAACCTGGTTCTATTTCTGGGTCAGGAAGATCCCTGGGAGAAGGGAACAGCCCACTCCAATATTCTGGCCTGGAGAATTCCATGGACTATAGAGTCCATGGGGTCACAAAGTCAGACACGACTGAGCAACTTTCACAAAGATAGAAAAAAGGTAGTTTGGGCAAAGAGTGAGGTGGACAAATCCAAGAGGTATTTTGGAGGCAGACCCCAAAGTATTTGCTGATGGATGTGGAAGGTGATAAATGGAGAAAATTTAAGGATAACACCTAGCTTTTAGTCCTTGCCATTGAGGGGATGGTGCTACCATTTATTAGAATGGAATAGACTGTGAAAAGATAACCTGGGAAGGGACTAAATTAACACTTTGTTGTACTGATAATTACAGTTAAGGTGCTTTTTAGACACTAAGGGATGTGAATAAGGATCTTAGGGGAAAGGGACTGGAATTTAGAGACAATCTCCTCCTCTCTTTTTCTCTCTCTCACCTATGTATGTAATATATATGTATATAATACATATAATTTGCTGACTTTATGAGTATATTAATAGAAACAAGCTTCTCATATTCTGGCACCCAAACTACAACTTCTGTCTTCCCACACACCCAAGAGACAGCTTCCCAGGTGTGGTAAATCAGATGCGGTGCTACTCAG
Organism: Aepyceros melampus; assembly: GCA_006408695.1. Taxonomy (NCBI): domain Eukaryota; kingdom Metazoa; phylum Chordata; class Mammalia; order Artiodactyla; family Bovidae; genus Aepyceros; species Aepyceros melampus. The sequence continues at coordinate 20,569 of SJXQ01007863.1, forward strand.
AATAGCAAAACCGTATGAGCACACAGCACGAGAGGGTGACAATGATATATAATGAGGCAAATTTTAAAAAAGGAAACTGCTCCCGCACACAGTCACTGTTTGCCTAAAACCAGTCTTCTATGTCCTTTAGTACAGAATCAATACAAAGTTTATATGAAAACTTTAACAGCAAATATCAGGCTAAGTTTCAAGCAAATCCTGCATCGTGAGATCTCGGCTGATAATATAAAACTCATTATTTTTCCAGGAGAAAAAAAAAAATGAGAAGTCCCCAAAATCTGCATGCATCAGATGAGTTTAGAATCAGTCTTTGCCTTGTCTCTTATTCCTCCATTTATTTAAGACTATGTGAATTTAAAATTTATATTAATAGCTTCAAGTTGAAAGCAACTAACTTGTGATTAAGACTTATATTACAACTACTGGCATTTAAGACATTAAAATAGATCCCAATTTACACAATAAAAGTGCCTTTATTCGTTCCTTTTACAGCTAAAGAATAGAAATTAATACGGTGGCTGTGCCTACCTTTTTGGTTTTTACTGTTTGGTATTTCACTCTTTCAGTACATCCAGAATTTTATGGTTACTCACTCCAGATAATTGCATAGCCTAAGGGTTAAGCATAATTCCCTGAAAAATAGTTATAACCCAAGCCCTTCCTCAAGCCTGATTCCAACACCTTAGTGGAGGACTACTGATCTAGGTGAAAGAAACGAGCACGTAAATAATTCCAATAAAGTGTTAAAAGTTCAAGGGCATTGCAACCAAAATCAATAGAATCTCTCAACCCAGCCCACTTAGAGATTGCTGGCATGTGCCTTCCCTCCTTGCCACTTCAACACTGTTAAGCAGAAGCAAGTAATAAGTCAGGGGAGGGCTATGAAATCTGACCAGAAACTCATCCATGGAAGCATCTGTGGAGCTATGAGGGAGCTGGGACGTGAGAAGACTGCAAAAGTGGCTTTTCTGAAAATGCTTTTCCTGTGGATTTTGAATTGAAAGTGAAAGTTGCTCAGTTGTGTCTGACTCTTTTCAACCCCATAGACTATATACTCCATGGAATTCTCCAGGCCAAAATACTGAAGTGGGTAGCCTTTCGCTTCTCCAGGGGACCTTCCCAAGCCAGGAATCAAACACAGGTCTCCCCAATTTAAGGCAGATTCTTTACCAGCTAAGCTATCAAGGAAGCCTGAATTTTGAATTGGGTCTCCTTTAATGTTCTTCGTGAGACATAAATGACGATTCAAATTAATGTTCATTACTTCTGTTTGATCCAGTTCTTTGAATGTGACAGTGTTGAGGCTGGCAATGTGGAGCCTTTGGGTTCACTCAGGTTATAAAATAAATACATATGAAGGTCTAGGACATGATGAAGGAAAGAGTGGAAAGGAAAAGTCAAGAAGAGCAAGTCAGGTTCTTCAACATGAGCAGTGGCAGAGGCACAGAAGTGAAGAATGGTGAGCTATGACTCAACTTCATGGTTCATGGCTCAAGCCAGACACAGAGAAAGAGATGGGGGAGTGACAAGTCAACAAGCCCAGCAGCAATCGATAATGTTCCTTTTCCCACCTCCTCTTTAGAAAACCACATATTTGAGTGTTCTGGGAACATTCTAGACTTAGCAAGAAGCCAAGCCACCTAGAAGGACAGATAGTGGAGACAAGCATGGGTGAGACTAACCTATGTATATTTGATTGCCCTAATGTGTTTTAACTAGAGCATTTGTAAGCCTAACAGGACAAACTCAGATTTTGCTTTTCCTTTGAAGAAATAACTCTCTATAAAATACCAAAAACTCATTGGAGAATTAAGAAGAAACTAAAGTTCTGTCTCTAGAGGAAGCTAAAACTGCTGTAATAGGATCCTGGGCATCCATCCCAGTTGCTTTTAATGGCACCAGGAAACAAAGACAATCCTCTTCCTCTTCGCTTTGGCTAATTTTACCAGCCCTGAGTCTTTCTGAAAACCAGCCCTTTCCACTTTTGTCCAATAGCATTTCTTTGTGCTTAGCTGACCAGTCTAGGTTATTTCCTACTTCCTTGGGATTTTTTGCTCCAACTCCCCTATAGTTTTAAAATTACATTCTTACAACCAACATTTATCTTTCATTTTCATAATCAACTTTTATTCACACTTTACACCTAATTACACAAACTAGAAACCAAAGAGTCATCCTTGCCTTGCCTTTCTCTGCTGCTGGACTTCTTCAGTCATGGGAATTTAACCTCCTGAGTATCTCAGATTTATCCCCCTGCCCCCACTGCCTCTGTTTAGTTCATCATCGCCCCTGGTCTAAATAGCTGCTACACTATTGTTGAGTGTGCCTTCCTCCAGCCACAGTCATGTCACTGACCTTTAAATCCTTTAATACCCTCCCAGCCTACAGGGCAAAATCTCGGCCTGGTCCCTGTATCTTCTGACACACTCCCTCTGTGAGTCAGTAATACTGAACCTCTGGAGATTCTCCACGTGCACCCTGCTCCTTCCTAAGCTCTGTGCTTTTGCACATGCTCCTCCCAAAGCCCGAAGTGCCCAGCCTCAACTGTCTGCCTTCAGGTGACAACTTGAAACCAGCCTGGTCACTCAAGTGGATTTTCCAATTTCCTCCCGAACTCCTCTCACCTCTTGTCTACCTTCTGCTGCAGCACTTGTCACCAGTAGTGTCATTATCTGATTGTGAACTTGGGTTTTTCTCGCACTGTGACCTCCTTAAGGGCAGAGACAGCATGGTGCACAGCACAATTGTAGAATGAGTAAATAAAGCAGAAAAGGGAACACACAGAACCCATAAAGGCAGTTTTATCACAGACCCAAAGCCTCAGTTCAGAGTCCCCAGAGATCAGTGACACATCAGAATGATGGCTTAGAGTTGTCCTTATGTCTTTAAGGAATAAAATCTAGACAGATGGTCTCTGACATGAGGTTCTATATGGCTCTTGTTTGAGTCTATTAGATCATTTTTATGGTCTCTTGTTCCTTGCTCATATTTTCAGATCACCCTTTTTTTTTTGAGGGAAAATTTATAATAAAAACATACCTTGTCTCTTCTACCTGCTGTAGCAATCACAATAAAAGTTCACAGTCACTAAGGTTGAATAGATTCCTTCAGGCTAAACCACTCCCCAGGATTTCTTCTTTCACTTTATTTTTTGGCTTCTTGGATTTTTTAATTTCTTGCCATCTCAGCAACTCATTTAACATGGTGGTTGTGTTGTATTATGTAGCTTTTGCAGTCATTTCATTGGAAAACTCCTTTGGACAGCTAATCCACAAGCTTGCCTTCCATTTATCCTTGTAAACAGACCCAGAACATCCTAACCATGGGATGGACACATAACACAGACTGAGACTTAGTCTCCAATCTCTGGGCCCTTGATTGCTCCAGACTGAGAATGTGTCCCAAGTGGAAACAATCAGAGCCTTCCCCAGGAGTTTTCTAACCCCAGCCAAGAGGTTAAAGATGTTTTTTTCCCTCCCTCTTGTTTTAAGCTGTGAGAATGTGATACCAGCCCTTGTGGTACTCATGTTTCCTCTGCCATGAGACATCATTTAGCAATATATACATATATCAAATCCTTATGTTGTGTATACTTTAAATGAATACAGTGTTATTTGTCAATTATATCTCAGTAAAACTGGGGGATAAAGAAAATAATAATTTAAAAGTTTTTTTTAAAGGCTCAGGAAAATTAAGACTAAAAAATTCTTTTGCAATCTCATGTTATATATATGTATGTGAGTCTGGGATAAAAAAGACAGGGATTTTTTTTCTAAAAGTCCCCAGGCAACCAAAATAAAAAATAAACTGTAACATATTATATGTCCAAGAGGGCTTTTACTGAAAAAGCATCTACCAAGAAAATGGACAGAGGAGTCTTACAGGCTACACAGTCCATGGGGTCACAGTCAGACAAGACTGGGTGGCCAATACAAGAAAATGTGAATATTGCTAAGTTGAGAGGGACAGGAAGCCCCACACGGTAAGGCAGGCAAGACAGGTTTGGCCCAGGAAATAATAGGAGGGTTGGTTTGTAAGAGGTGCTCAGGGTTCTTGATGGGCACCACAGGGAGAAAGCTTGTTTGATCACCAATATGTAAAAGGTGGTGGGGGGGGGGGAAGAACCACTAAACAATTTGTGAGTGAAGCAATTTGACCATCAATCCAGAAGGAGTTTGTCCTATGAAATTGCTTCTGGGTGAGGAATAAGGCTTTGCATAACTCTAGGAAATCATTTTGCATAAATGTCCATATTTTACATAAATTACAAGAGACTATGAAGTCTATGAAGACTTCCATTCATAGAGAAAGGAAGAGAAACAGTAGAGTTGATGATCCTAGACAAGAACCCAAAATTTCAATTACTCTAGATTGGTACCCAGCTACTTAGCTTGGAAAAGAAATGAATTCTATATTTCATGCTGTCCAAATCTGTGGGAGAGCAACTATCCCATAATAGGATTTTTACTGCATTAAGCTTTGTTGCAATCCATAAGACTAAGCAATTGATGTAGGGTGTGTGTGTGTGTTTGGGGAAATAGCGCAAACATAGTACATGCAGAAGCAATTTGAGATTTCACAATTTGTTGTGGATAAGTCATGGATTGGATAACAAATCTACTGATAATTTTGGTTTGATTGTCTTAACATTTCCAAGGGCCCATGAGAGATTGGGATAAAATTACCATGGAAAGTTGAAATTAATAAAATATATTGTTTCAATTGCAGGGGCTTTGGGTTTTGTTTTTCTTTCTATTTCAAGTATAGAAATAGGATATAGTGGTACACATGCTTAGCTCCACTTCTTTGATGGGTAATTTTCACCTCAAAAACATCAAAGGACTTTCCCACCCCATCTAAAACTAGAAAACTTGTAACTTATGTTTTCAGAGATTTTGAAGTGTAAACTACATCCAGCTATAGGAGCAATGTGGAAATGGATTGATCACAGTTTGAAAAAGTCAAGCTAGAAAAATCTCTAGCCAAAACCTGTAGTTGATTCAACTATCCCATTGGTATTATGAGTTATTAAAAAGTGAAGAGTCTCCTTGACTGCAAAATAAGTATGCCAATTCCCCACTTCATTCCATTTCTGGAAACTTCACAGAAATATAAATGCACAGAGGGATAAAATATAATAAATGTGCTCCTTTGGTGAGAATGAAGGAAAATTTAGGCAGTAAATAACTCAGTGAGTTCACTGTAAATTCTTAAAACCTCTCAGAATCATATTCTTTTAAATGCAAACTCAAAGCAAAAAGGGAAGTTTATCTCAGATTTGTCATTCATGACAGCAGTATGGGGGGATTAATAAGTGTTATGAGACTTCCTGAAAAGTAAAGGGACTTTTCAGAGTGAATAAAAAGTACTTTTAATAGATACCATTTTCATCTAAGTTTTGGATTTCCCCCAACGTGAATACAGAGATAAAGGAGACAGCCAGGATAAATAATTGTAGTATATACCCAATATGAGTGGCAGTTCAGGGGTTCAGTATTCAGTATTAATTGACATTGTACCTTCTCCATCTCCACACTCCCTGTTTCTAACACCTTCTCCCTTCTAACCAAGTTGATGCTTAAGAAGTGAAGCCCAGAATGCTTGCTTCAAACCTCCACATATATTCGTTTTGGAGGTGGTGTGTTGCACAGAGAAGTTTTGCAAACCTCTGGACCACATAATGATTATCCCCGTGGCCTGGGATCCTTGCATGAACATTCTCACCTCTATGTGAGGCTTTGTTGTCAGCTCGAATGAGGCTTGTTAGTGGATTCTCTGCAATTTAAGCCTGTGGTCTCAGATGGAGGATTCTTAGAGCTCTTTTTTTTTTCTTTTATATTCTTCATGATTTAGTGTCACCAAATGAATATGCTCCAGTTGCATGGAACTTTTACTTGCTTACTTTGGGATGCATCTGAAACTGGTTCATTACTGTCTTTATTTACTTCAGAATATTTACTAACATGTACCATTCAAACATCCACATAAACCCTCTTAGGAGGGTTTTTCATGTACATATTTCAATTACTTGGGAATTATTCCAGATTATACAGAGCCAAACAAGATCTGCTAGTGTATGACAAGGTTGGTATGGGGCCTAAAGGCTCAGTTATCTAAAAACATTCTTGAAGTACTAATACACCCTATTTTATTGCATATCTGTCTCTTCTGTAATCTTTCTTGAAATTGGTATGTCTGGATTCATTCATTCCCACTCAGGGGAAAATTGAATTGGGTGAAGGTGGAAAGGAGTGACTGTGAGTGATATTTCCTGCTTACGTGGAAGTAAAGCACAAGATAAAACAGCTTAGTGAATAGAACCCATATAGTCAACTTATATGTTTTTGTATAGATATGTTTTAGCATGGTGTAATCCATATGCCATAAAATGCACAGTTTTAAAGTGTACAATGCAGCAGTTTACTAGCACATTCACAAAGTTGTACAGCCATTACCACTATTTAATTCCAGAACATTTTCATCATCCAGACTTCTTTTCGACCTTAAAGTATTTGTGCTTTGCAGTGGCTTAGGTAGAAGATATTTTTGACAGAATGACGCACCCCACCCTAAATGTCTATGCTCCTAATCCCCAGGGCCTGTGAAGGTGTTAGGTTACATGGAAAAGGGAGGTTAAGATTGCAGATGGAATTAAGGTTGCTAATCAGCTAACCTTGAGATGGGGAGATTACCCCAGTTTATCTGGCATGGGCCCAGTGTAGTCATGAAGGTCCTTAAAAGTGAGAAAGGAAACCGGAAGAGTCTTTGTCAAAGTCAGAGAAGATGTGATGACAAAGTAGAGGTCAGAATGTTGCAGTTGCTGATTTGAAGATGGCTGGAGGGGCCAAGAACCAAGGAGGACAGGTGATCTGTGGAAACTGAAAAAGATGAAGAAAAACATTCACCTCTAGAGCTTCCAGAAGGAACGCAGCCTTGCCAACATCTTGGTTTCTTCCAGCAAGGCCCATTTTTTGACCTCTCACCTGTAACATAACACATCTGTGTCATTTTTAGCCACTAAGTTTGTGGTAGTTTGTATAAGAAACCAGTACCAATGGGGAAGAATAGTAGGTGGGAGAGCAAAGAAAGGAGAGAGGGAGACAGCGTCAGGTACCGTTTGCATATCTAGCCCCTTTGATGATGGCCCAGACTAGGAGCTGGCTTTGTCTTTCACTTAACTCTGTGGATCTTTGAAAGAGTGGTCGAGAGTAGAGTCACTTTCTTTATAGGCTTGTAGATCATTTGATGTGCTTTGCCTGGTGAGAGTGTAGGAACTCCACGAATGGTGGTGAAAAATGAACTAGAATTTTGACTGGCCTTGAGAGTTTATGAGATCTCTCAGAAGCTGTTAGGAAACTGAGCAAATTAGTCAAGGAGAAGAAAGCGGTACACACTTCCGTCTCCACCTACTGAGTCCACTTCATGTGACGCTAACTGCACGAGGGAAACCCCTGACAGCATAGGGAGTCAGGTAACTAACTTGATTATAACACACTGACTCAGTTCATCGCTGTCTAAAACCGCAAATCTGAGAAACTTAACTTACGTTAAACTTAAAGGAGAAGGAATGTGACTACTGATGTAATGTGCTTCTCATTTCTTTTTGAGAAAATCTGAAAGGCTTTGTAAAAAAAAAATCTAGTGTTCTGTTTTTCTAAAAGCAAAAAAGAAAAAAAAGGAATAATCTTGAAATTATTTATATATACTTTTGAAAGCATGTTAAATATTCATCATGAATCAAGATAATACTTAACAGTCACCATGTTAAATGAGTGGTTGAGATGGCAACATAGTAAAGAATCTACAAAAGGCAGAAAAACAGAGTCAAAGAAGAAAATATAAGGAATGATTTAGCCTGAAGAAATTTGTCTGACCCTGGTAATCTAGTGCTTCAAACAAGCATACCAGGTTAAGGAAACTAAGGATTGCAGGAACCCAGGCTGACGGCATCAGAGCTGTTATCAAGGGATGAGGACAATAAAAGGTTAGCAGAACCCAAAGGAGAAAGAATCATAAAGAGTAAGCCATTCAATGGAAGCAAGGACCTTAGTTAAGGCACATAGCCCTTGCAGAAAAGAATCCATATGAATAATTAGCCTCAGTCTCTCTCTCTGATCTCCCAGTGAGTCTTGGTCAAACTCTACTGAAGCCAGGGGGTATGGGAACACTGTTGAAGTAACTCACAATCAGTTTGGACACAAAGAACAGGTCAGGTTATAAGGTAAATCTTTAGGGACAAACAGATGTTCAGTACATATATGTCCTAACTGGCCTGTTTCTAACCTTCCCTGTTCCCACATCTTAACAGCAACCAGAATGATCTTTCAAAATAAAGTTTACTTCCTACCATAACCCTGATTAAAACCATTAAAGTCTTTGCATTTTACCTTGAGTTCCATAAAGAGCAATTTCTGTACCTTGTCCTTCAAGATTCAATAAGCATAATTTAGATCATCCCCAATTTTCCCTTTTCCCTTAAGATCCAGCTTATCCAATTTCACTTTTCCTTTAAGATCTTGGGAATCTTTTCCTGGCTTTTCACATGTCTAGCTTCTTTATAGCCATCAAGTCTCAGTATAAATGTCCTTTCCTCAGAGAAGTCTTCTGTGACCATCCAGTTGAAATGTAGAGTTATTTCCTTCACTTCAGTTCAGTCGCTCAGTTGTGTCCAACTCTTTGCAATCCCATGGATTGCAGCACGCCAGGCCTCCCTGTCCATCACCAACTCCCGGAATTTACTCACACTCATGTCCATTGAGTCGGTGATGCCATCCAACCATCTAATCCTCTGTCGTCACCTTCTCCTCCTGCCATCAGTCTTTCCCAGCATCAGTGTCTTTTCAAATGAGTCAGCTCTTTGCATCAGATGGCCAAAGTATTAGAGTTTCAGCTTCAACATCAGTCCTTCCAATGAATACCCAGGACTGATCTCCTTTAGGATGGACTGGTTGGATACCCTTGCAGTCCAAGGGACTCTCAAGAGTCTTTTCCAACACCACAGTTCAAAAGCATCAGTTCTTCAGCACTCAGCTTTCTTTATAGTCCAACTCTCACATTCATACATGACCACAGGAAAAACCATAGCCTCGACTAGATGGACCTTTGTTGGCAAAGTAATATCTCTGCTTTTGAATATGCTGTCTAGGTTGGTCATAACTTTCCTTCCAAGGAGTAAGTGTCTTTTAATGTCATGGCTGCAATCACCATCTGCAGTGATTTTGGAGCCCAAAAATATAAAGTCTGTCACTGTTTCCACTATTTCCCCATCTATTTCCCATGAAGTGATGGGACCAGATGCCGTGATCTTCGTTTTCTGAATGTTGAGTTTTAAGCCACCTTTTTCCCTCTCCTTTTTCAGTTTCATCAAGAAGGTTTTTCATTCCTCTTCACTTTCTGCCATAAGGGTGGTATCATCTGCATATCTGAGGTTATTGATATTTCTCCCAGCAATCTTGATTCCAACTGTGCTTCATCCACCCAGAGTTTCTCATGATGTACTCTGCATAAAAGTTAAATAAGTTAATACAGCCTTGACATACTCCTTTTCCTATTTGAACCAGTCTGTTGTTCCATGTCCAGTTCTAACTGTTGCTTCCTGATCTGCATACAGATTTCTCAAGAGGCAGGTCAGTCAGGTGTTCTGGTATTCCCATCTCTTTCAGAATTTTCCACAGTTTATTGTGATCCACACAGTCAAAGACTTTGACATAGTCAATAAAGCAGAAATAGACATTTTCTGGAACTCTCTTGCTTTTTTGATGATCCAGCAGATGTTGGCAATTGATCTCTGGTTCCTCTGCTTTTTCTAAAACCAGTTTGAACATCTGAAAGTTCAGGGTTCACGTATTGTTGAAGCCTGGCTTGGAAAATTTTGAGCATTACTTTGCTAGTGTGTGAAATGAGTGCAGTTGTGTGGTAGTTTGAGCATTCTTTGGCATTGCCTTTCTTTGGAATTAGAATGAAAACTGACCTTTTCCAGTCCTGTGGCCACTGCTGAGTTTTCCAAATTTGCTGGTATATTGAGTGCAGCACTTTAACAGCATCATCTTTTAGGACTTGAAATAGCTCAACTGGAATTCCATCACCTCCACTATCTTTGTTCATAGTGATACTTCCTCCTAAGGCCCACTGACTTTGCATTCCAGGATGTCTATCTCTAGGCGAGTGATCACACCATCGTGATTATCTGGGTTGTGACGATCTTTTTTGCACAGTTCTTCTGGGTATTCTTGCCACCTCTTCTTAATATCTTTTGCCTCTGTTAGGTCCATACCATTTCTGTCCTTTACTGAGCCCATCTTTGCATGAAATGTTCCCTTGGTATCTCTAATTTTCTTAAAGAGATCTCTAGTCTTTCCCATTCTATTGGTTTCCTCTATTTCTTTGCACTGATCACTGAGGAAAGCTTTCTTATCTCTCCTTGCTATTCTTTGGAACTCTGCATTCAGATGCATATGTCTTTCCTTTTCTGCTTTGCTTTTCACTTCTCTTCTTTCCTCAGCTATTTGTAACACCTCCTTAGACCGCCATTTTGCCTTTTTGCATTTCTTTTTTGGGGATGGTCTTGACCCCTGTTCCTGTAGAATGTCATGAACCTCCATCCATAGTTCATCAGACACTCTATCTATCAGATCTAGTCCCTTAAATCTGTTTCTCACTTCTACTGTATAATCATAAGGGATTTGATTTAGGTCATACCTGAATGGTCTAGTGGTTTTCCCTACTTTATTCAATTTAAGTCTGAATTTGGCAATAAGGAGTTCATGATCTGAGCCACAGTCAGCTCAATAACACATAAAACAATGTGCAGTTATCTTATTTATTCCCTTCCTGCCTGCCTATAATCTAACTTGCACGGTACAGCATAGATCCATGAAGGCAAGGAATTTTCTTACTTTATTCAGCATTGTATCCCCAGTTGCTCTAATGGTACTTGGCACAATGTAAGTGCTAAGGAATTATTTGTGGAATGAATGAATGGATGATTCCTTGTCAAAATGATCATCTTTAGCATCCCATACTTTGTGTCAATCATTTATTAATATTGCTAATTTTTTCATGTGCTTGTCACCATGATGGTGCTGATATTAAGTGGTCATCTGTTTCAAACTGACAGACTCATCAGAAGTCATAGCACCCTGGAAATCCTTCAAGACTAGGAACTGTAGTACAGTTCTTCAGGAAGATTTTTTTAGAGGAAGAGGCTGAGCAAACACTTTGCTTTTGCTTGGGCTTTAAAGAAGCAGCAAAAGCAGAGGTTCAGATACAGTGATCTTCAGTGAATTTCCTAAGAAAAGAAAAAACAAGGAAAATTTACAGGATCAGAATACCTGCTGCTGAGAACATATAAATCGTGTATTTATTCTTTGTTTATTGTGGAAGCCCAGCCTCACACTAATTCACTGTCAAAGTGTCAATAAGGGCTCCTTTCTTCCCAAACAAGAAATGTGTGAAGGGGGAAAGGAAATCCCCTTTCTCCAGCTGTATAGAAAGGCAGCATAATTAGAACTCCTACAAGTCAATTTATTCGATCAATAACCTCACAGATAAAGCAATGTTGCTTATGAAAAGTTGGCCAAGGGGAAATATCCTAACCAGTACACAGAAAACTGGTTAGTAATAGAATGAAGATCTTCAGTCAGATTCTTTATTTCCGTTTTGGAACCTCAGTACAATAAAACAATCTAAAAATAAAATAGAATAAAATAACTTTAATATTTCATCATGCTTACTCTATACAAATGTACAAGCCTAAATGATAATAATGTCAATAAAGAAGATACAAAGTAAGTTAATCAATTTCCCTTTCAATCCCATTACCCTTATGAAGTTATTCAGTAAACGTTCATGTACTCTGTGGACTGTTATGGTGTGCTAATCCAGGCAGATAAACTCTTAGCCTTGTACCCTAAAGTAATTCTCATCACACCATGCCCTTGGACATGGCATGCCCTAATGACAAGGTGTTCCATACTGAAGCTGACAGCTCTGGTGATGAGTATTCAACACAGGTCAGTGGATTTTTGTCAAAATTTCTTGACCTAATGCGGAGGGAGGCTTGGTGCCTTCATGGTAGAGGCATTTCCCAGAAGCCTGGGAAGAAGATCAAGGATATTAAATTTTGGTTTTCAATTTTCTGGGCAGGGCAAAGGCAAATCTTCAACTCTTTATTTCTCTGTGAAGGTTTTGTATTCTTTGTTGATTCTTCAGAGACTTGAGGCTCAGAGAGATCTATGACTACAAGTGTTCTTTGGGCACTCCAGCAGAAATTTCCTAACTGACTCCCCAAACCTTTAATTTCCTTCAGAAGAACAGATGATGTCTTCTTCCTGACTTGATTACAGTCCAGTCAAAGCATTTGGGGAAAACATAAAGCCATTCTTGAAGTTTTAAGTGGTCAAAATCATATGCAAGACTTTGAGTTCAAGTCACTTTAGCCTAAGTCTTCTTTCATTTTCCATTTATTAAATCATTCTTTCAGTTGGCTGATCAACAAATACATGCTGAGAGCTGCTTTATGTGCAACAGAGGATATAATGAGTGGTGGAAAGTCTCCACTTAAATAGGAGAACTATAAATATCATACACACAAAAAAAGCCATATAAAAGCACAAGCATTCTATTGATTCCACCAATGGGGAAAGATCACTGCAAACAGAGCAGTTAAGGAAGATTCAACTGAAAAAAGCAAAAACAAAAATGATACCAGGGATCTGCTTGGACAGATGATTAATATGTGAATGCAGAGAAAAAAACAACAGATAAGCAAAATGGGGAAGAGTTCTAGGGCACGAATGTTCTGTCAGACATGTTGCAGAGAGTCCTGATGTAGGCATAGTGGAGGACAGTATTAGAAATATATGTTGGAACCAGACTGGAAATCCTTGAATGCCAATTTGCGCTTGATCTTCTAAATAACGGGGAAATTCTAAATGTTCTTGAATAATGGAATTATAGTATCTTTGAACTAGAGGTACCTTTAGAAGTCTAAGTAGTGCTCTCAGAAGATTACTATGAAAAGGATGGCTAATGAGATTAAAGGACAGAGTGGAAGTGAGGGGATAAGACAGATGATAGGAGCTTAAACTTAAGTGGGGACTCCAGAAGTCAAAAAGGAGTCTAATATGAGAGAAGTTGTGAAGTAAGAATTGACAGTCTAAAGCTGAAACTCCTGTACTTCGGCCACCTCATGCGAAGAGTTGACTCATTGGAAAAGGCTCTGATGCTGGGAGGGATTGGGGGCAGGAGGAGAAGGGGACGACAGAGGATGAGATGGCCGGATGGCATCACTGACTCGATGGCTGTGAGTCTGAGTGAACTCCAGGAGTTGGTGATGGACAGGGAGGCCTGGCGTGCTGCGATTCATGGGGTCACAAAGAGTTGGACACGACTGAGCGACTGAACTGAACTGAATGACAGGTCATGAGATATAAGGAAGAAAAAGGAGTCTAAGATAACTCTAAAGTTTCAGCCTTAAGTGAGCACAACTGTGGTAGCACTCATCATCAGAGAAGTCTGTTGGGGACTGGGGCTGGGGGCAGATGATAGGTGATACTTATAGTTAAGTTCAGCTGAGGTGAGCAAGGATATCCAAATGTATTTCCACTGAGTGGTTGAATTTTTTTTACTGGAATTCAGATGGTTCAAAGCTAGGGATGTGGATTTGGAAGTCATTTGTATGGAGGATTGTGCCAATATTGAAATTACAGTCTGAGAATAACCTCTGACTTCTAAGAAGCCACAGATATTGTGGCTCTCTTATGTGGACACACAAGAGAATCATTTCCTGTGTTTTTGTTATCCCAAGAGAGAGGATAGTAGGCAGAGTATATTCCATGATTAGTACTTTTCCTTAGAAATCACAATAAATATAATAAAGTCAATACATATAAGATAGAAAGTAAAACCTATTTCATATTTGTCTTTGCATTTCCTGTGCCTTGTACACAGTATGCCCCCCCCCCCCCAAAATTTGTTGATTAACTTAAAAGCTAGCTTTTAAGATAGTATACTTTAAAAAAGACATTGGGAAGGGTTAACATTGCTCAGTTTTTATCCTAAGTACTTTTTGTTGAGAATATAGTAAAAAGCCCACAGAAAATAGAAAAACTCTGGTTATTTTTTTCCAAACGGAAAGAGAAATATGAGAATTCTTTCTTTTATATATTAATTTTTAATTAGTAAGAGTTTGAGGGGCCAGAAAAATCAACCTTGAATCTTTATTGTTACTGTTAATTTTCCACGGTAATGCTAATGCTTTGCCATAAAAGTTAGGACCTGCTTATATATTTTTTTATTTGTCCTATAAATCATAGAATCAAAATTTTTGAACTGGAAAAATCTTAGTGCTTGTCCACTTTCAATGGTAAAAAAATGTAGAATGCTAATTACTGTTTAACATCTACAAGTCTTACCTCCTGTGTCTTATCTCTCAACCCCAATCTGGACATTTTTAAAGTCTACATTCTTTGCTTGTTTGAAACCTCATGTATTAGCAGTGTATTTAATACATGGTGTTTAACAAACACTTGTTGACTTGTATGCAAGTCTGCCAGACAGGCCCTAAACATGTAATCACACACATATACACCAGGATACACACAGTAAAACTTGCTCAAAATAGGGACTAGAAAGCCATTAGGGGTGGCTTTTAATTGAACAGTGTAAAATACTGTTGGTGTCAGTGAAGGTCCTAGACTTTTTGGAGAACAGGGTAGCAAACAAAATGCTATCTTTCATAGGAATTTTTCTGAAAGCATTGCCAAGCAGGATTGAAAAAAATAAAAGTTTCATGATTTGGTTTATAGTTTGTCATTGAAAAATTTTGCCCATGTATGTTCATTTATTTAGTTACTTTTTATTTTTTAATTTACCAGTGTTTCCACAGAAACCTACCTACAGTTTGCTCTAGAAGTAGCAAATTGATAGTTTCTCAAAGGAATGCTGTCAGTTACAAAAGCAAAGACAGTGGCTCTCCCAAGCATGAGGCTGGGTTTCTGTTACCTTCCATGGAGGATTGCATCAGACAAAATGAAAGGCAGTTCTACATACTAAACAGTAAATTGTCATCCCCTGATTCTGCTGAACATATACACACCACACAGAATGCTCAGAGGGTATGAACATTTTTCAGAAGGAGCTGTGACTTTAATAAGCACAGCTTCAGACAAAGCATTTGCAGGGTCTCATATGAGCCTGCAGAATCCTGTAAGGTGAGAGCCAGCCAACATGCATTCTAACGGCTCAGCCTGACTAGTGTTCATTTTATGGTGCTGCTCTGCCCTGCTGTGGGAACACTGAGAAATACATGAGGGGATGGTGCTCAGAACTTGGAATCAGTAAAAATATATGCCTTTCATCAGAGAAATAGGCAGAGCACAAATTAAAAAACAGAAGCTTCTTTTTTAATCAGAAATCCCAGGGACGGGGGAGCCTGGTGGGCTGCCATCTGTGGGGTCGCACAGAGTCGGACACGACTGAAGTGACTTAGCAGCAGTAGCAGCAGCACACTAAATATTCACATTTTCTGAGGATAGTATTACTATATGCAAAAAGGTAAAATACAGGTAACTTAGAGAAAAACTAATTTACCAACATCAGATGGCTTTTAAGTCATCCACTTACAAAGCTGAATTCAATGTTCAACTTATCTTCTGATTTTCCCACGGTGAAATGTTTTTTGATGTGTACAAAACAAGGTATGGGTTTAAATGTAAGAAGTAAGGAGAATAAAGATAATTAACGTGAGCTACACAATGACTACACATCAGGCACCAAATAAATACTAATTTGTTTAATCTTCACAGGAAACCCATGAGATGAGTACTAGCTCTCTGTACTTTTCCGAGTTTTCACGTAAGTGTTTTCTGTTGCTCCTTACACAGTCCTCTGAGGGAGATCAAGAATCTCATGGTGCACAAAACACCTTCGAAGACCCTGAGACAAATAAGTAGGACCCAAACTTACCGTGAGATTCCGAATCTGAGTTCAGGTACCCTAGTTCCCAGCGCAGCACTTACTTCACTTACACCAAGATGTACGGTTTACAGCCCTGAAGAAAATTGTTTACCAGACTATCTTAATTAAGAAACACCTATCAAAGTCACATAAACAGAAAGCATTATGACTGCATCTTACATGTTTTCTGTGTACTATGTTTAATTTTTACCATTGTCGGAAAAATGATGCAGACTAAGTTATGAAAACAGTAAACCATAATTATTTATTATTTACTAAGCAGACTTGTTTTCAGGTAAGTTAATTAGCATTAAGTCCCATATAAAGGCCAACAGTAAACTTTTGAACTTTCTCAAAGCTCCTCCCCCTGCCCCATTAGTCTCACCTATTTACTTCAACCCTGTTCCTAAAATCTAGACATGAGATTTCCCAAGGGACTAATATGGCTTGATGCTAACCAGCTATTCATTTCCAGCCTGGTTTTTGTTGATTTGGAGGTTTGTTTATATTTTTGTTTTGTTGTTTTGTTTTGTTTTTTCTATTGCATTGGAATGAACAATGACCACCATTTAGATTTGTAACCTTCAGTCTTGTGGTAAATTGTATTTGAAAACTGCATTCTAAATTTAGCTTGATTTCACCAGCAAGCTTCTCAAGATCAAGCTAGTTTATATATTTTCAGACTGACTGTGCTCATGTGAGAGTTTACAGCGACAGCCACATATTAACAAATGTGAGGGCAAGGATCAATTGACATGGACTTGACAGAGCAGGGTTCCACACTAGTAACCGGGTTATGAAAGGTTATCTGCAGGTTAGGTGAAGGTGAAGTCGCTCAGTCGTGTCCGACTCTTTGCGACCCCGTGGATTGTAGCCCACCAGGCTCCTCAGTCCATGGGATTTTCCAGGCAAGAGTACTGGAGTGGGGTGCCATTTCATTCTCCAGAGGATATTCCCAACCCAGGGATCGAACCTGGGTCTCCCGCACTGCAGGCAGACACTTTAACCTCTGAGCCACCTGTATGGAAACTGTTATGTGTTTCCCACCTAAAAGTTAGTATTAAGAAAACATTTATTTTAGCATAGCATTTTGTGTTACAAAATTATTAACCACTGGATCCCTGCAAGACCTCTGCAACAAGGGGCCCTGTGTGAACTCTGAACCTTCATTTGGTTCAGCTTTCTGCGCGGGGCATGGAGCAATGTGTCCACAGGGCCACAAGGATGAGCCCATCCAGAGTCTGTTACCATCTGGTACCTGGTTCCCAGTTCACTGAGGGTGAGGGTGGAGGGATCTTTGTAGGGAGATGGAAGGAGTGTGGTTATGAGAGCCAGGGTATAGACACCCCATGCACTGCCTCAGGGGAAAAGGGAAAGAAGTGGGAAGTCTGTAGACCTAAAGCCAGGCTAAGGACCAGCCCTCCCTGCAGTGCTGCGCTCTAGGAAACTGAACTTAGCCTTCCAGGTCCTTAGGAAGGTGTATCAGCCAGGAAGAAGGCCAGAACAGAATATTCTGTTGACATTTTATTAGATTAAAAAAAAAAGGAGCAAACCAACAAAATTTGGCAAAATACAGAACCGGGCAACATACATTAGAAGCACTCATAATACCTAGTAAGTACATAAAAATGTGTTCAACCTGGACAAAGTGCAATACAAATTAGTCAGTGAGACACTTTTTCTGCCTATCAGATTGGCAGTAATGAAAAGATTGATAAAATGTAATATTGGAGTGAAAACACCTCACTCAGAATGGGAAAAAAATATTTGTAACCACATATCTGATAAAGGACTTATATCTAGAATGTATAAAGAACTTAAAACTCACTAGTAAAAAGATCACCCTAATGGTCAGCTGTCATTGAGGGGTGTATGTGTACTGTGTAATCAGCAAAAAGAAACACAGGAATACACACTAAGTCTTAACTAAATTCATTGGCTAAAGTACCTAGTAATAAGCAATACATAGTGGGGAAGAGAAGAGTCCCAAAGCTGCCACTTGGCCTCTGAGGAAGAGGAGGAAGAAAGCAAAGGTGACCAGCTGGCCAGATGGGCAGCCTCAGGTGAGCCCCCCAACCTGCGCATGCTGCGTATCTCCCTGACACTGTGGGTCACCCAGGTGAACAGCTAGTCCTCCACCCTTCCTTCCTGAGGTTTTCTCCTCTATTTTGTCTCTCACTTGAACCTCAAAAGATGCTACATTTCTAGCCTCTTCTCTGAAGAAAAATAGAGGTTAATTACAGCTTCCTATCAGATCTAGTGGTGAGGAGCCTGGCAGGCTACACCCATGTGGTCACAAAAAATCAAACACGACTGAGCGACTAACACACACACGCACACACACATGAAATTTAATGAGACCCCAAAGTACATGACTATGGTTTATGAATAGCATTCACCCAAAGTGTACTTGTTCTCTATAAGTGGCCTACTAGAGCTTCTAACCATATACTGCACTTGGAAAAAAATTACACTCTGGAAAACTGACACTCTGCTACAAACTGTGAACAAAATAAAGCCTTTTTTGCTCTACTTGAGTTATATCTTTATTAATTATTAAGGCCCAGTCTTCCAGTTTGCAGTGGAAGCAGAAATTCTCTAACCTCATTAGCCATCGGGGAAACTACAGGAGTTCACAAAGCCTCCGGGGATGATTCCCTCCATCTAAAGACTGATGTTATCTATAAGGTGAAAATCACTGTTGACAAGTGAAAAGATGTCTATAACCTGCAATGCCATTGATATAACAAGAAAGATGTCCTCTTGAGGCATAGACACACCTTCTCCAAGATAAAGCTCCAGAAAGCATAGGGCTTCCCTAGTGGCTCAGTGGTTAAAAAAAAAAAAATCTGCCTGCAAATGCAGGAAACCTGGGTTTGATTCCTGGATTGGAAAGAGCCCCTGGAGAAGGGCATAGCAACACACTCCAGTATGCTTGCCTGGAAATCCCAGGAACAGAAGAGTCTGGTAGATGCTACAGTCCATGGGGTCACAAAGAGTCTGGCCTGGCTTAGCGACTAAACGACAAGCATCATTTCAGTCACTGAATCAGGACCGACTCTTTGTGACCCCATGGACTGTGGCACGCCAAGCTTTCCTGTCTATCACCAGCTCCTGGAGCTAGCTCAAACTCATGTCCACAGAGTCGGTGATGCCATCCAACCATCTCATCCTCTCTTGTCACCTTCTCCTCCTGCCTTCAGTCTTTCCCAGCATCAGGGTCTTTTCCAATGAATCAGTTCTTTGCATCAGATGGCCGAAGTTTTGGAATTTCAGCTTCAGCATCAGTCCTTCCAATGAATATTCAGGACTGATTTCCTTTAGAATTGACAGGTTGGATCTCCTTGCCATCCAACGGACTCTCAAGAGTCTTTTGAACACAACAGTTCAATAGTATCGATTCTTCGGCACTCAGCTTTCTTTGTGGTCCAACTCTCACATCCATACACGACTACTATAAAAGCCATAGCTTTGACTAGACAGACCTCTGTCGGCAAAGTAATGTCTCAGCTTTTTAATATACTGTCTAGGTTTGTCATACGTTTTCTTCCAAGGAACAAGGATCTTTTTTAATTTCATGGCTACAGTCACCATCTGCAGTGATTTTGGAATCCAAGAAAATAAAGTCTGTCACTGTTTCCATTGTTTCCCCATCTATTTGCCATGAAGTGATGG
Organism: Aepyceros melampus; assembly: GCA_006408695.1. Lineage (NCBI taxonomy): Eukaryota > Metazoa > Chordata > Mammalia > Artiodactyla > Bovidae > Aepyceros > Aepyceros melampus. Next base: position 40,201 of record SJXQ01007863.1, read on the forward strand.
GACCAGGTGCCATGATCTTAGTTTTCTGAATGTTGAGTTTTAAGCCAGCTTTTTCACTCAAGAGGCTCTTTAGTTCCTCTTCACTTTCTACCATTAGGGTAGTTATCATTTGCATATCTGAGGTTGTTGATATTTCTCCCACAATCTTGATTCCAGATTGAGTTTCATTCAGCCTGGAATTTCTCATGATGTACTCTGCATAGAAATTAAATAAGCAGGGTAACAATATACAGCCTTTACGTACTCCTTTCCCAATTTGGAACCAGTCTGTTGTTCCATGTCCAATTCTAACTGTTGCTTCCTGACCTGCATACAGATTTCTCAGGAGGCAGGTAATGTGGTCTGGTATTCCCATCTCTTTAAGAATTTTCTACAGTTTGTTGTTATCCATACAGTCAAAGGCTTTGGTGTAGTGAATAAAGGAGAAGTAGATGTTTTTCTGGAACTTTCTTGCTTTGTTGATGATCCAGTGGATGTTGGCAATTTGATCTCTGGTTCCTCTGCCTTTTCTAATTCCAGCTTGAACATCTGGAAGTTCTTGGTTCACATACTAGTGAAGCCTGGCTTGGAGAATTTTGAGTATTACTTTGCTAGTGTGTGAGATGAGTGCAATTATGTGGTAGTTTGAACATTCTTTGGCATTGCCTTTCTTTGGGATTGGAATGAAAACTGACCTTTTCCGGTCCTGTGGCCACTGCTGAGTTTTCCAAATTTGCTGGCATATTGAGTGCAGCACTTTCACAGCATCATCTTTTAGGACTTGAAATAGCTCAACTGGAATTCCATCACCTCCACTAGTTTTGTTCGTAGTGATGCTTTCTAAGGCCCACTTGACTTCACATTCCAGGATGTCTGGCTCTAGGTGCATGATCACACCATTGTGGTTATCTGGATCATTAAGATCTTTTTTGTATAGTTCTGTGTATTCTTGCCACTTCTTAATATCTTCTGCTTCTGTTAGGTCCATACCATTTCTGTCCTTTACTGTACCCAACTTTGCATGAAATGTTCTCTTGGTATCTCTAATTTTCTTGAAGAGATCTCTGGTCTTTCCCATTCTGGTTGTTTTCCTCTATTTCTTTGCATTGATCACTGAGGATTGCTTTCTTATCTGTCCTTGCTAACAAGCATAGAGCCCAGTTTTAACAAATCATCCTATGAAAGAGACAGGAATTCTGTTGTTGACTATCAGAAACATCCTTGCAAAACGTACAAGGACAAGATGCTGAACTGTCAGGGACACTGGCCCCCTCTCCAAAGATCAACCCCAAGAATGTAGAGAAGGAAAATTATGAGAAATCCTTTATAGCAGTAGTACTTTAAACTGGCCAGTGCAAGGTATGGTGGCTTTAGCCTTAAACAGGAGGTAGCCCCAAATGGGACACATTAGAGCTCTGGTTCTATTTCTCCTCTGCTGTTGTCTTGGAACAAATACTGCCCATCCCCATGCCTGAAGTGACTCAGATCCACTGGTGTGCTGGAGCTGGTACAGTGGTTCTCAATAGCCAATTGTTAAATTGTCAGTAATTTTGCAAACTAGTTTTTAAATATAGCCATTGTTAAAAATTAAATTATACAAACTTACAATTAAATAAGTTATATTAAAAACAAAGGCAACACTCATGTTCATAGCAGCATTATTTACAATAGCCACAAGTAGAAACAACCCATGTAGCTATCAATAGTTTATGGATAAATGAAGCATGGTATATACATGCAATGGGACAGTATTCAGCCTTAAAAGGAAGGAAGTTCTGACACATCCGACAACATAAATGAACCTTGAGGACATTATGCCAGTGAAATAAGACCAACACAAAAAAGACAAATTCTATCTTTTCTCCTTATGTGACATATACAGAGCAGTTGAAAAACCATTGCATAGAATGGTGGTTTGCCAGGGCTCAAGGGGTAAGAGGAATGGGGAGTTGTTTAATGGGTATAGTGTTTCAGTTTTGCAAGAGAAAAATTCTGGGGATTGGTTACACAATAATGTGAATAAACTTAAAACTTACTGAACTACCCACTGAAAATGGTTAAAATACTAAGTTTTCTATTATGTGTATTTTACAGCAATTAAAAATTTAACATAATTTTTTAAAAGCAAAGGTAATATAATCTCAATTTCCTGGTTTCACAATAGTTGATAGTTATGTAAGGTATTACCTTGGGGGAAATGTGTAATGGTACACAGAACCCTCCCCTGCTATTTTGCAACTTCTGTCAGTCTCTAATTATTTTTAAAAGATTTTTTAAACAATATATACTCAAAAGTTATCACTTCTGAATTATTATACTACAGTTTGCAATTATCTATATTCTTGAGATTATTTATAACTAGGTGGAAACTCTAAATGTTATGCTACTGCACATCTCGTTGGCAGCTTAAAACTGGCCCTGATTTTACACCATGAAAATCAGCAAACCCCACTGATCAGGGCTTCCCCCTATCAACCCCTAACGGGTTGTTACACCTTTACCAGCAACACATGGTCCAGGGGCCCTCAGATGAAGTCCTGGGCTTTTAAGAGGATGAGACAAATAAGGGGACTAGCAGACCTCAAGCAGCTGCTTAGAAACTTCAGAGGTGGAGAATTCCAGCCAAGTTAATAGTTAATTAAGCTGTGATAGTTAATTCTGTGTGTCAACTTGATTGAGGTAAGGGATACCCAAAGAGCTGAAAAAAACATTATTTCAGGGTGCATCTGGGAGGGTGTTTCTGGGAGAGACTAGCATTTGAATCAGAAGACTTAGGAAAGAAGACCCTTGCTCAGGAGTGTGGGTATCATTTTATCATATCATTTTTCAAGGAGAATTCTCTCTCCTCCTCTCTCACTCTCTTCCTCTATCTTTCCCCTGTCTACAGGAGCTCAGATTTCTGTCTTTTCCTGCCTGTGAGTGTTAGGCTATCAGAGCTCCTGGTTCTCCAGCCTTTGACATTGGGATTTATACAGTCTCTCCCTTGTTTCTTAGGCCTTTGCATGCAAACTGAATCATACAGCCAAGCTCAGTGGTTCTCCAGCTGGCAAATGACAGATCATGGGACTTCTCGGCCTCCATAACCATGGTGAGCCAATTCTTATATTAAGTCTCCTCTTAATCTCTTTATCTACATATATTCTATTGACTCTGTTCCCCTGGATAATGATTAATAGAGGCAAAAGAGAATGACCTGACGAGCAGGTTTGTTTTGAGAGCTGAGGGCTGCTGTTTGTGGGTTTTCTCGGCAGTGGGTTTTCTCCTGCTTGGAGCTTTGTACCCCGGGGCTCATCCACTCCCTACGCCCTGAGTTCACTGGCACTAAAGCAGTGTTTCTGGCTTCCCCCTATTTCCTGCTTTTGGAATGGAGATCTCTTTTTAAATTTTCGGTTATGATGGGGCCTATGGACACTTTCGGAGAAGGCAATGGCACCCCACTCCAGTACTCTTGCCTGGAAAATCCCATGGACCGCGGAGCCTGATGGGCTGCAGTCCATGGGGTTGCAAAGAGTCGGACACAACTGAGCGACTTCACTTTCACTTTTCACTTTCATGCATTGGAGAAGGAAATGGCAACCCACTCCAGTGTTCTTGCCTGTAGAATCCCAGGGACGAGGGAGCCTGGTGGGCTGCCGTCTATGGGGTCGCACAGAGTTGGACACGACTGAAGTGACTTAGCAGCAGCAGCATGGACACTTTAAACTTTCTAAAGTAGGAGATTCAGGAGAAATTTGGCTCTGAACAGGGATTATTTCTGAAATTCTGAAGAAAATATACTCCTTCCATGAGAGCTTGCTGAAACCATAGCTATAGAAGGAACCCCAGTCCCGCTCAAGCATCTAGTCCCTCACTAAAACCAATAGGAAAAGAAACTTGAATAACTTTAAACTTTGGACTTTTAAGTCACAAGACCAAGAGATTTGATTTTGGATTTTAATTCCTTTATTCAAATTGTCTCTGAGCTTAAATTTATTAGACTTTCATTTCTGAGAATTTGATAACAAGAAAAGACTAATATTCACATTATATATAGTTCCATAGTTTTAGAGTTTTTATTATTAGAATACCTTACCATTTTTATTCAGTCTTATGCAGAACCTCTGAAGTGCTATGCTGGTGATATAACTGGACATAGTTTGGCATGGAAATATGAAATTATTTTCAGCCTTTGAAATGAATTATCTTTAATGTTCACTGATTAGGGTATTTTCTTACCCATTTCCTAGCCTTCTGGGATCAAAATCTACACTCCACCAACAAAGCCAGAATAGTTCCCAAAAGAGAAGTGGTTAGTTTGGGAAGAGCAGTTTATGAAAGGGCAACAAAACTGCAAACAGCCCATGGTTGATCACAGGCTTAATAACTCAGCCAGTGGATTAGAAAAACAAAAAGCCGAGGAATATGGGAATGGAATTCCTTTCTTCTACTCCTGGCTTCCATGAGGAGGGCTGAGGTTGGAGTGATTTCTCTGATTGGTAAATCTGCAAAGAAAAACCACTAATGCAAGTTCTCAGCTCTGCTGTTCTTCCTCTTACAAGCCAACTGCCCTCAAGAGGCTCACATCCCCTGCTAACCCACCAAATCCCTTTACCCCTCTTTGGGTTAATCTCCTTAATTGTGGGTTAAGTATTAGCAGGGACACATGGTTACAGACCTAGAGCCACATCCTCCAACCTCCTCTCTAATAATAATGAAGATGTGATTAAAATGTTGGCCTCTATATTTACTCTCTTGTTTTGTTTTCTCAGTTTGCCCAAAAGTTGGGCAAGGAAAAGGGGTATTAGTTATTTGGAATCCTCTAGGGAACTTAATCGGAGAAGGTGATGGCACCTCACTCCAGTACTCTTGCTTGGAAAATCCCATGGACGGCGGAGCCTGGTAGGCTGCAGTTCATGGGGTCGCAAAGAGTCAAACATGACTAAGTGACTTCTCTTTCATTTTTCACTTTCATGCATTGGAGAAGGAAATGGCAACCCACTCCAGTGTTCTTGCCTGGAGAATCCCAGGGACGGGGGAGCCTGGTGGGCTGCCGTCTGTGGGGTTGCACAGAGTCGGACACGACTGAAGTGACTTAGCTGCAGCAGCAGCAGGGAACTTAATGCAAAGTATTTCCTGTCTTCCAAAGAGAAATGCTATTCATTAGGCTTTCAAGAGAGTAAATACCAAAAGCTATTACAGAATCATAAATACACCTCATAACTGAATCTCGACACACAGTGGCTTGATGTTGAGAAAGGTTATGTCCCCCATTTAGCAAACATGAGCTTTCTCTATAGCTGTCTTCTTTCTCTGAAACATTTATATTTGATGAAATAAAAGTAATAATATAAACTGCAAAAGACATCCTACATGCAGACTATGCTTAATTATTTCCAACAGAAAAAAAATCATCCTTTGTCTTCTGCCTAACCATAGTTAGTAGCAAACAAGTATTTGAATGAGACATTTCATGAACTTTAGAAAAGAAAATGCAACTATTTACTAATTATATAGCACATTTTTTTAAATTCACAGCATTAACAAAAGTTCTGAGAAAGACCTTTTGAAGTGGAACATAATTTATTTTAATAACAAAAATGTGCTCCATTAAAGTTTTACTGAATGACAAAATGCAGTCCACCAAAAACCTTAATGCCCTCCTGAATCAAACCTGTACTGTGTGGCCAAATATAAGGTGATGTGATAAAATACAATTTTAAAAGGATAAACCCTTGCTCTCAAGACTAACATTCTTATCAGTCTCATAGCTGGTGATGGCCTTTGGGCGGTTTTATTTTTAGATGCTGCTGATGCTGTTCACAGAAGAGCAGATACATCATAGGAAATAAGAGAAAGAATAGTGACAGGATGTCTTTTTAATATTAATTTTATTGGAGTGTAGTTAATTTCCAGTGTTGTGTTAGTTTTGGACATATAGTAAAGTTACTCAGTTATACATATACGTATTCATTCTTTTCAGTCTTTTCTCATATAGGTTATCACAGAATACTGAGTAAAGTTCCCCGTGCTACACAATAGGTCCTTGTTGGTTCTCTCTCTTACATGTAGTAGTGTGTGTATGTTCATCCCAACCTCCTGCTTCATTCATCCCCACCATGTTTCCCATTTGGTAACTATATGTTTGTTTTTGATATCTGTAAGTCTATTTCTGTTTTGTAAGTAAGTTCATTTGTGTGTTTTTAAAATTAGATTCCACCTATAAATGATATCATATGATATTTGTCTGTGACTGACTTCACTTAGTATGATAACCTCTAGGTCCATCCATGAGCTTGCAAATGGCATTATTTCGTTTTTTTATGGCTGAGTAATACTTCATTGCGTTTGTGTACCACATCTTCTTAATCCATTCCTGTCAGTGGACATTTAGGTTGCTTCCATGTCTTGGCTATTGTAAATAGTGCTGCAGTGAAATCGCATGGTTTTTATTCTTCAGTTAATGTGGTATGTCATACTAATTGATTTGCAGATATTTAAGAATCCTTGCATCTCTGAAATAAAATTAAATCTCACTTGATTGTGGTATATGATCTTTTAATATATTGTTGGATTCAGTTTTCTAGTCTTTTGTTGATTATTTTTGTGTCTGTGTTCATCAGTGATATTAGCCTTTAATTTTCATTTTTAGTGGTATCTTTGTCTGGTTTTGGTATCAGGATGATGGTGGCCCCAAAGAAGGTCATTCTTTCTTTCTCAGATGTTCAGCAGTATTAGAAGCAATCACAACACCTCCACAATCCTGAATTCTGCTCACCCTTCATATCTTCCTGTGGCAGTAGCACATGAAGTCCAGTCTTGCCCTCATTTGACATATTTAGTACAGGTGATCCATGGAATGTTTTAGCTATTTTAGTACTAGTTACCATGGGCTGTGAAAATCCATTTTGTTAATGGTATCTGGATTCTCCTTGTCTTCATCTTAAAATTGGCCAAGTAATTAATCTCAAATCTCCACCACCTCACCCTACCCTTCCTTGAGTATCTATTGCCTGCAACCATTCATGGTAAAAATTTCTCCAGCATTCAAATACGTGTATCAATTTTTAATGTCTAGCTCACAGATCACTGGTAAAACAGGCAAGAATCAAGAGAACCTGTGCAGATAATACCACAGCCAAAAACAGAACCAGAAAGGCAGTCTGTTGGGGCCCTGCTGCTGCTGCCGCTGAGCACAGCAACTGCAACTCGCTCTGCCGTCACTCCTGGACCCAACACTGGACCCAGCAGTTGGCAGCACAAACACCGTCGTGTCTGCCAGCTGGATGCTGCTGCCACTGACATCTCCACTGTCTTGGTTTCTTTGTGTCATTCGTTTCAATTCAAAATCTCAGGTGAATCCATCTGATCGGCAGAGCCTAAGTGAAGGGCTTACATCCTAGCTGGCAGAGGAGCTAGAATACTAGATGTCTTTTCACTTGGGAGATAGGAATCCCTTACATTCAAAAGGAGTTCAGATGGTGAACATCAGAGATTACAAGTATCCATTACACGTTTGGGCTTCCCCGGTGGCTCAGAAGTTAAAAGAATCCACCTACAATGCAGGAGATCTGGGTTTGATCCCTGGATCAGGAAGATACCCTGAAGAAGGGAACGGCAACCCACTTCAGTATTCTTTCCTGAACAATACTATGGACAGAAGAGCCTGGTGGGCTGCAGTCCATGGGGTCACAAAGAGTCAGATACAACTGAGCAACTAACACTTTCACATTACGCATATAATTTCTGAGTAAATGCTGCAGGATGTAATAAGATGAAGAGTTTGGTTTTTATCAATAATATATTTAATACATAGAGCATAGTGCATATCTCGTCGGTGTTGTTGTTCAGTTGCTAAGACCTGTCCGACTCAGTGACTCCGTGGACTGTAGCATGCCAGGTCTCCCTGTCCCTCATCATCTCCCAGAATTCACCCAAGTTCATGTCCATTGAATCAGTGATGCCATCCAACCATCTCATCCTCTGTCGTCTCCTCCTCCTGCCTTCAATCTTTCCCAGCATCAGGGCCTTTTCTGATGAGCCGTCTCTTCACATCGGTAGCCAAAATACTGGAGCTTCAGCATCAGTCCTTACAATGAATATTCAGAGTTGACTTCCCTTAAGATTGACTGGTTTGATCTCTTTGCTTGGACTCTCCTTGGGAGTCCAGCACCACAATTCTAAAGCAATTCTTCAGCACTCAGCCTTCCTTATGGTCCAACTCTCACATCCATACATGACAACTGGAAAGACCATAGCTTTGACTATACAGACCTTTGTCAACAATGTGATGTCTCTGCTTTTTAATACACTGTCTAGATTTGTCATAGCCTTCCTTCCAAGAAGCAAGTGTCTTCTAATTCATGGCTAGTCACCATATGCAGTGATTTTGGACCCCAAGAAGAGACAATTTGTCACTGCTTCCACGTTTTTCCATTTGCCATGAAGTGATGAGATCAGATGCCATGATCTTAGTTTTTTGAAAGTTGAATGATAACCCAGCTTTTTCACTCCTCTTTCATCAAGAGGCTCTTTAGTTCCTCTTCACTTTCTACCATTAGGGTAGTTATCATTTGCATATCTGAGGTTGTTGATATTTCTCCCAGCAATCTTGATTCCAGCCTGTGCTTCGTCCAGCCTGGTATTTCACATGATGTACTCTGCATAGAAATTAAATAAGCAGGGTGACATTATACAGCCTTGACGTACTCCTTTTCCAATTTGGGACCAGTCCATTGTTCCATGTCTGGTTCTAACTGTTGCTTCTTGACCTGCATACAGGTTTCTCAGGAGGCAGGTAATGTGGTCTGGTATTCCCATCTCTTTAAGATTTCCAGTTTGTTGTGATTCACACTATCAAAGGCTTTTGTGTACTCAATGAACCAGATGCTTTCTGAAATTCTCTTGCTTTTTCTATGATTCAACAGGTGTTGACAATTTGACCTCTGGTTCCTCTTCCTTTTCAAAATCTAGCATTGGAGAGGGAAATGACAACCCACTCCAGTGTTCTTGCCTGGAGAATCCCAGGGACGGGGGAGCCTGGGGGGCTGCCGTCTATGGGGTCACACAGAGTCAGACACTACTGAAGTGACTTAGCAGCAGCAGCAGCAGCAGCTTATACATCTGGAAGTTCTTGATTCATGTACTGTTGAAGCCTAGCTTCAAAGATTTGGGGCATTATTACATTTTAAAATTTTGTATTTTTATTTATTTGGGGGGCTGCACTGGGTATTTGTTGCACGTGGCTTTTCTCTAGTTGGGGGAGGGGGGCTACTCTAGTTGCAGTACGCAGGCTTTTCATTGTGGTGGCTTCTCTTGTTGCAGAGCATGGTTTATAGGCATCTGGGCTTTAGTAGTTGTGGTACATCAGTTTAGTTGTTCCGCGCATGTGGGATCTTCCCAGACCAGGTATTGAACCTGTGTACCCTGCACTAACAGGTGGATTTTTAACCACTGGACCACCAGGCAAGTCCCATCGTTATTACATTTTTTATAGTGGCACAAATCCCTCCAAAAGCCCTCCCCTGCCCCAGACCTTCCCTCATAAAATAAGTCATAAAAAGACATAAAGCTATACAGTATCAGGGGAAAAAAATTTTTTTTAAATAAATCCTCCTAGAGTGGGAAAAACTTTTAAAAATGTGAACTAAATTAAAATTTGATACATTAACTTTATATTTTAAATACCATAAACAAAGTAAAAATGACAGAAAAAATTCCATTGTAAGATATACAGCCAGTATCTCTAATCCACCCCCCTAAATTTTTTTAAATCACCAATAAATTTAAAAATCTAGAAGAAAAACAATTTGTAATAAAATGTGTCAAAATCTACTAAAATGGTCTTGGGGATTAAAAATAGAAGGAACTTATAAAGAAAATGAGCAAAGAGACAAAAGCAGATAAGGAATATTAAATAAATTTTAGAAGCTGAAAAGTGCCTATGTGAAGGAAAGCAGAGAAGCAAAGCCATCTGCCCTGTACAACCTCAGAAAGGCTAGGGTACGTGGCAAGACCAAAAATAAGTGTCAGTCTACATAAGATCTCAGATCCTGAGATTTACCTACCTCAATTCCACATAGCCAGATTCATGCAAAACTTAAAAATATTTTTGCTAGTGTGCACATACACATTCAAAACAATGAGTTTTCAATTTGGAGAATTAATTCTAAATAATGTATTTTCAAAGTCTTTATGATAAATACTCAGTGTTGGGGTAATAAGGAAACACTACTGTATGCCTTCATAGGATCATCAAAGTTTCTGTGAGAAACCTACTTTCATCCCTTCCAAATTATCTCCAGTAGTCCAGGGAAAACATGTAAGCTGGACACCAAGCATTTCTAGTGCCGTAACTGTCGCTTTCTGGATCAATCACATCACTTCCTTTGTTCTTAGAAAAAAAAAATTGGATTAGAAAATCTTCTCCTGGACTGATATTTCACCCTAAAAAGCATATTTCAAAGATGAAGCTAAGTTTATGAAATTTTTTAATATGTCTTCAAAGATTAGTCACACCATTATAACCACATATACAATGCTGAGTCCTCCTTGGGGAGAAAAAACAAAACCTTCTCAGGTATTAACTCTACCTTCAAACATTCCAACAAACATATTTTTAAAAGTAAGTCAAATACAGAATTCAGGCCATGCAACAATGTCTTTTATTATGTATGGGTTTTTAAAATTATTTTTGCAATATCTCCATACACAGGCAAAAAAAAAAATTGTTTAGCATACTGGAACTTGCAAACCTGATCACTGCATAGAGAAGGCAAAATTATCCCTATAGCACACTTAACCAGGAGGCCAGTTCATCTGCCGACCTCCAAGGACATGGAGATGAACGTGATAGACAGACTGGCCCCCATCTGAACCTTCATTCACCACCATTCGATAGCCCTTCTTCAGGCCCAGATCAGCAGCACATTTCTTGCCAACAATCATCAAATGCCCAAGAAGCTGGAAAAAAAAAAAAAGTTTCTCAAGCACTAGTAATTTATAGCTTTACAGTTCTTGTCTTCATGTAACAAACTACCAAGGTGAAAAATTTACAAGCTACTAAATTGAAACAGACTTTGGGCAAGTATTTGGAAACATTTTTAATCCTAATATAATCCTATTAGGTATTTATTAATTACTAATGTCAATAAACAAATTACGGACATAAATCTGCTCAATTGAAACAATTTTAAGATCATACTCCAAGTGATAATTTAAGTTTTCTTAGTAAAGCAGACACCTTGCTTGCTTGTTATGGGGGCATATTATCAGTTGGGACAGATTTGGTTATGCTGTGGTAACAAACCACCCAAAAACCTGGTTTACATCAAAGATACATTTCTTGTGTTCACTCCATGTTGGTCACAAGTTGACCAGGCTCTATATTCCAGATCTTTTTCACTTTGAAACCCAGGTTGATGGAACATCTCTATATGATCACAGTGGCAGAGGTTAGAGAGAATATGGCAGACCAGGTGTTAACTTCTTTCAAAAGACATGTATCACTTCTGCTTGTACTCATTGGTCAAATTAAGTCATATGACCAGGCCCAACATCAATGAGGCCAGAAATATAACACACCCCTACATAGAAGAGTGAGCAGTTATGAACAATTACATGATCTACCACAAAGAGCACTGAGAAAAATTTTAATTGAGGCCTGTACATCCTGGTAAAATCAAATTAATTTCCTTTCCTTTACTGGCATTAATAGAAGAGCCAATGAACTCTCTCCTGTATGATACACTATTTCTTATTAAGGAAAAATGAGTCTTACCAACTAATCCGTGCTTAGAATCCTTTTTGTTTAAGAATTTGTGGTGATAGATGTTAACAAGACTTGCTGTGATAATTTTGTTGTATATATATAAATCAATATGTTGTATACCTAAATCTAATATAATGTGATATGTCAATTATATCTCACTTTAAAAAATGACACTTTATACATTGCATTAAAGTCCTAATGATTTTCTATTTTTCCTCAGTATGCTCTTAGAAAAACAAAAATGTGACATAACCTTAAGGGCTATATTTTGTCTCCCAATTTAAAAAGCAAAAAAAAAATTAATGATGTTAGTCAATGTACTTACACTTTCATCATCATCTTCTGCTGCAGAAATCTGGGATATATATTTCTTGGGTATCACCAGAAAATGTGTTGGTGCTTGAGGGGAAATGTCATGGAAAGCAAGACACTGGAAAAAAAGGGGGAAACAAATTAAAGTTTCCATATATAGTCTTACAGACTAAATTTATTACTTTCACACTAACCCCATGGGAGAAACACTGAGGTTCCCCAGTGGTAGGAGATCAAAAGTGGACATAATACTTCTCATGGAACTTTTCATGGAATTAAAATGGCAACCCACTCCAGTACTCTTGCCTGGAGAATCCCATGCAGGGAGAAGCCTGGTAGGCTACAGTCCATGGGGTCACAAAGAGTTGACACAACTGAGCGACTTCACTTCTACAGTCTAATGGGAAGACGGACTTTAAACACATAAAAGTATACTTAACCAAAGATTGGACAGGTTATAAAATACAACAACAAAGATCCTGTAAGTTACAAAGGAAAAGTAACAAGTGCAGTAAATGATTATCACAGAAAAACCTAATTTTGATTGGGTGATCAAGGGCAACCATTCTGAGGTGGCTACATTTTAACCAAGATCCAAAGGTTGAGAAGCAATTAGGCATGCTAATCATTGTCTACTATTCCAATATATTCTCATGCAACTCTTCCTGCTCAAGTCACACTGTCCACCTCTCTCCACCCTCAGGGCTTTCTCAACTGATTTTTCCCTCTACTGCAAAGATCCTCTTTTTCCACAAACCCAACTTCTGTCTAACTTAAACTACTATTCATTCCTCAGCTACCAGCACATACATCATTTCTAAAGGAGATTTTTTTTTTAATTTTTGAATTTCATATTTTTTTTACTGAAGTATAGTTTTGGGGGGCTTTCCTGATAGCTTAGTTGGTAAAGAATCCACCTGCAATGCAGGAGACCCCAGTTCAATTCCTGAGTCAGGAAGATCTGCTGGAGAAGGGATGGGCTACGCACTCCAGTATTCTTGGGCTTCCCTTGTGGCTCAGCTGATAAAAATCTGCCTGCAATGCAGGAGACCTGGGTTTAGTTCCTGGGTTGGGAAGATCCTCTGGAGAAGGGGATGGCTACCTGCTTCAGTATTCTGGCCTGGAGTAGTCCATGGACGTATAGGCCATGAAGTCACAAACATTCGGACAGGACTGAGCGACTTTCACTTTCACAGTTGATTTATAGTGTTGTGCGGTCTCTGCTGGACAGCAAAATGATTCAGCTATACACGTACACATTCTTTTCTTAATATTCTTTTCCATTACAGTTTATCCCAGGATACTGGATATAGTTCTCTGTGCCATACAGAGTAGGACCTCGTTTATCCATTCTAAATGTAATAGTTTGCATCTACAAATCCCAAACACCATTCCAGCCCCTCCCTCCCCTCTCCTTGGCAACCATAAATCTGGATCTCTATGTTTGTGAGTCTTGTTTCTGTTTTGTAGATAGGTTGCTTTGTGCCATATTTTAGATTTCACATATAAGCGACATCATATGGTATTTGTCTTTCTCTTCCTGACTTAATTCACTTAATATGATAATCTCTAGTTGCATCCATGTTGCTGCAAATGGCATTATTTCACTCTTTTATGGCTGAATAGTATTCCATTGTATATACATGTACCACATCTTCTTTATCCATTCATCTGTTGATGGACATTTAGGTTGTTTCCCTATCTTGGCTACTGTGAATAATTTTGCTATGAACACAGGGGTGTATTTATCTTTTTGAATTATGGTTTTGTCTAGGTATATGCCCAGGAGTGGGATTGCTGGATCATATGGTAATTCCATTTTTAGATTTCTGAGAAATCTCCATATTGTTTTCCATATGGCCATACTAACTTACATTCCCACTAACAGTCTAAGACAGTTCCCTTTTCCCCATACCTTCTCCAGCATTTTTCACAGTTTTTAATGACAGTCATTCTGATTCATTACAGTTTTGATTTGCATTTTTTAAATAATTAATGATTTGAGCATCTTTTCGTGTGCCTACTGGCCATCTGTATGTCTTTGGAGAAATGTCCATTAAGGTCTTCTGCCATTTTTTGACTGGGATATTTTCTGTTGTTGAGTTGTATGAGCTATTCTTTTATTTTTGAAATTAAGCCCTTGTCAGTTACATAGTTTGCAAATATCTTCTCCCAGTCATAGGTTGTCTTTTTTATGGCTCCTTTGCTATGCAAAAGCTTGTAAATTTGATTAGGTTCCATTTGTTTATTTTTTATTATTTATTTATATGGCTGTGCTGGGTCTTTGCTGCTGCATGCAGGATCTTTAGTTGTGGCATGCAAACTTTTAGTTGTAGCATGTGGGATCTGTTTTGTGTGTGCTAAGTCACTCAGTTGTGTCTGACTCTTTGTGACCCCATGGGCCCCATGGACATAGCCCGCCAGGCCCCTCTATCCATGTGGATTCTCCAGGCAAGAATACTGGAGTGGGTTTCCATGCCCTTCTCCAAAGGATCTTCCCAACCCAGGGATCAAACCCAGGTTCTCTTGCAATGCAAGCAGATTCTTTACCATCTGAGCCATCAGAGAAGCCCATTCCCCGATTAGAGATCAAACCCAGGCTCCCAACATTGTGAGTGCAAAGTCTTAAACCACTGTACCTGTTTATTATTTTTATTTCTATTGCCTTGGGAGACTGACCTAAGAAGACATTGGTATGATTTATGTCAGAGAATGTTTTGCCTATGTTCTCTTCTAGGAGTTTTATGGCCTCATGTCTTAGGTTTAAGTCTTTTAAGATATTTTGAGTTTATTTTTGAGTATGGTGTGAGGGGGTGTGGTCACCTTCATTGATTTACATGCAGCTGTCCAACTTTCCCACAGAGTCCAACAGGACTGAAGCGACTTAGCAGCAGCCGCAGCAGTCCAACTTTGCCAGCACCACTCAAAGGAAATCTTTTGATTCCAGTGCCCCGCTTCCAGAGGTTGGGAGCCCTAGTTGTGCAATTTCCTGTTTTTTTCCTTTATGGCAGTGATCACTTTTATAATGAGAAATTTGCTGATTATCTAACACTGATTTCTTCCCACTTTACTCAACTACTAGGAAATGTATCTATTTTGTAGAAATGAAGAGGATAGGTAACATTTAGACTAACTAATTACATACCCCTTGAATAGTTTTGAATCTTGTTCTCTAGTGAAGGCAGAAGCTTCTTAATAGAACCTTTTCTTGCTTAACTGTCTCCAGGTAATTATACTTGGTGCTCTGTACAAATATGCTGTATCATGATTGCTTCCTGCTGTTATACTGTTGGAACTCAGATGGTTCAAAAGTCAGTATTTCAACGATCACTTATTAAAAGCAACTAAAAGTATTTTTGGAGAAGGCAATGCCCACTCCAGTACTCTTGCCTGGAAAATCCGATGGACCCAGGAGCCTGGTAGGCTGCAGTCCAGGGGTCGCTAAAAGTCAGACACAACTGAGCGACTTCACTTGCATGCATTGGAGAAGGAAATTGCAACCCACTCCAGTGTTCTTGCCTGGAGAATCCCAAGGATGGGGGAGCCTGGTGGGCTGCCGTCTATGGGGTCGCACAGAGTCGGACACGACTGAAGCGACCTAGCAGCAGCAGCGAAAGTATTTTTAAAGAAATACACATTTTCTAAAACAAAAGAATTTCCTTAACAGATAAAAAGGGTATTTAAATAAATTCACCTCGAGGAATTAAACCTTAGGTGTTTTGAATCTAAGAACACTACTAGTAGCATGTTTCCTTATAGTCTATACTGCATAGTGAATTTATTAAAAAGTTTACAAAACCTTTATGTAAATCAGCCATCCTGTCCAGCTTTATCTGAGATCCAAAATATAACCTCCCACTAAATATTTTACACAAGATGACTCAAAGTCAAATGAACTCGGCCTTTCTAAAACAATTTCAACCTACAGTGAGGTCAAGGAAAACGACACTCAATTTTTTGGCATAAAACTACTTCCTGTAACATACTGAAGGAATACTTACTTCGGTATTCCTTCCTGGGAGGGACTAAAGGAAAGCAAATCCCAGAAGCAGGCTCACTCTTAGGAGTTCGAGGCCCGAGAAGAGGAGGGGAAGGAGAGTGAGGGTCAAGGGGTGGCAGTCTTGAGCGGCCCTCGCGGAGGCCCAGGGCGTCTGTGCCGCCCCCAGGCCGTGCGCCCCCGGCCTCCAGCGCAATGCGGCGGGGAGAGGCGCCCGGAAACGCCCGGGCAGGCCGGCTGTGAGCGGGAGATCGCGGAGATTGGGCCCGAGTCAGGGTGCGATCGGGTTTCTCCCTGTCAGGCAGAGCGCTGGCGAGATTGTCAGATTCCTTGAACAGTCGAAGTACGAGGCAGCCCGGGAGCCGGCGGGCGCCCATGCCGAGGACCCGGAGCGACTCTCCCCACACACGCACACGGGCGCCCAGACCCCGCGGTGCGGGCCCGCGAGCGCCCGGCGGCTGGCCCGCGCCCCGGGCTGATAACGCGTAACCGGAGCGCCGGCACGCGCCGGCCGGCCACCTCGGAGCGACCGCGGCCCTGCCCGCTGGCTGGGGGCCCGAGGCCGAGGCCGCAGGGGAGGGCCCCGTGTCTTCCCTTCTCCCCGGCGCCCGCCGACCCTTCGCATCCCTCCCCTCCGCGGGAAACCCGCGTGTCCACAGGCGCCTGCCCCGTCTCAGCCCGCGAGCGAGGCGGCGCCCGGAGCCTACCTGGTCATCCTCATAAATGATTTTGGCTGGGATTTCCTTGCGAATGATCTTCCCGAAGATCGTGTCGCCGCCAGGCCGGGCGACCTGAGCCTTGGCGATCTCATCTGCCATCTCTGCGGCCCTCCCGTGCGGCCGGCCGGGGGAAGGTCGGGAGGAGGGAGGAGCCGGGGGCGCGGGCGGAGGGCGGGAGCGCGCGGACAAGCTTGCGCAGGGACCGCCGCCAGCACGCCCCAGCAACTCGTGCGCGTGCGCACTGGGGACTGGCGCTCGAGCGTGGCCTTGCGCGCCCGAGCTATAGGGGAGCCCGGGAGCGAGACCGAGCCAGAGAGAGGTTCTCGATAACAGGACCCAGCAACGGGCACCAAGGTCGTTTTTCTTTCTTCCTTTCTTGTCTCTCGAGGAGCGCAGTTACTGCAGTTAAGCCCCTCGCTTGTCTTATGGACGCTTGTAGGAAAAATTGGATACTGTAACTGAAAAGATTTGAAACCTAAGCAGTGCTGGCCATTTTTACTGTCAGAGACACCGTGATAACTTCATTTCTCAGCAACATAGGTCTTAGCTCCAGCAAGTAAGCCCTCCTGCATCAATTTTCTTTTTCTAGCAGTGGTTCACAACCTTGACTTACAGTTAACGTTACAGTTACCTAGGTAGCATGTAAAAAATCTCTATGAGCTTGGCCACACCCCGGATCAGTTAAATCAAACTCTGGAGGCATCAGTAGTTTGTAAACCTCCCTAGGTGGTGGTGGCGGTGGTTTAGTCACGAAGTCTTGTCGACTCTTGTGACCCCATGGATTTAGCCCACCAGGATCCATGGGATTCTCCAGATAAGCATACTGGAGTAGGTTGTCATTACCTTCTCGAGGGGATCTTCCCCATCCAGAGATGGAACCCGGGTCTCCTGCATTGCAGGCAGATTCTTTACAGATTGAGCCACTAGGGAAGCCAAACCTCCGTGGACTGTTCTGCAAAGAATTATTCCCAGCAGTAATCAACATAATGTAAGATGCCCCACCGTAAAGGAGCAACACCTTTTTAAACCCCCTCATACCCCTCCATATCTTGCTCCTTTTAAGAAGAGTTTTCTGTATATTGTGTCTATAGTTCTTTTTTGAAATTATTTGCCTTTTATCAAGATCACTAAGGAACTCCACTTACAACATCCTATTCAGTTCAGTCACTCGGTCTTGTCTGACTGTGTGACCCCATGGACTGCAGCATGCCAGGCCTCCCTGTCCATCACCAACTCCCAGAATTTCCTGAAACTCATATCCATAGAGTTGGTTATGCCATCTAACCATCTCATCCTCTGTCGTTCCCTTCTCCTCCTGCCTTCAATCTTTCCCAGCATCAGGGTCTTTTCCAATGAGTCAATTCTTTGCATCAGGTTGCCGAAATATTGGAGTTTCAGTTTCAGCATCAGCCCTTCCAATGAATATTCAGGACTGAATTCCTTTAAGATGGACTGGTTGGAACTCCTTGCAGTCCACGGGAATCTCAAGAGTCTTCTCCAATACCACAGTTCAAAAGCATCAATTCTTCAGCACTCAGCTTTCTTTAGAGTCCAACTCTCACATCCACACATGACTACTGGAAAAACCACAGCTTTGACTATATGGACCTTCGTTGGCACAGTAGTCTCTCTACTTTTTAATATTCTGTCTAGGTTGATCATCACTTTTCTTCCAAGGAGTAAGCGTCTTTTAATTTCACGGCTACAGTGATTTTGGAGCCCCCCAAAATAAAGTCAGTCACTGTTTCTGTTATTTCCCCATCTATTTGCCATGAAGTGGTGGGCCGGATGCCATGATCTTCGTTTTTTGAATGTTGAGTTTTAAGCCAACTTTTTCACTCTCCTCTTTGACTTTTGATCATCAACAGGCTCTTTAATTCTTCACTTTCTTCTATACAGGTGATGTCATCTGTGTATGTGAAGTTATTGATATTTCTTCCAGCAATCTTGATTCCAGTTTGTGCTTCATCCAGCCTAGCATTTTGCGTGATGCACTCTCCATATAAGTTAAATAAGCAGGGTGACAATATACAGCCTTGATGTACTCCTTTCCCAGTTTGGTTTCACACAACATCCTATAGGCAATTCCAATTGCCATTATACTTGACCTCTTGGCAACATTTGCCTCTGTGACCATTCCTTCTTTTCAGCAACAGCCTTTACTCTCCTACCTCTCTGGATGCTATTTTTCCTTCATAGTGAGCCTTCTGTTCCACACCTCTCAGTGTGGATTCCATTCCTGGCCCTCTTCTCTAGCTAACACCTAATCTTCAAGTGTCCATATTATGAAAAATTACACCTTTACTACTTTGCCCTGGTGAAATTATTGATGATGGCCCTCTTTAATCACAAAAGTGTCTCATTTGGTATTTTTGGTATCAAAGACATTCCTGGAACAATTTGTGAAATCTAAATAATGTGTACAAATTAGGAAACAGTTTTTAAAATCTTGTGAATTTCCCCACAAACATACAGCAAAATTATCAAAATCAGTTGACGTGGGGTGGGGCTCTATAATTTATTAGTAGGTTTCTAACAGTTTCCAGGTGATACAGTTCCTGCTAGCCTGGGAACTACACTTGAGAAACACTGATGCCAGAGAATGTCTTTTTTTCTGTCAGAAAGACACCTACTGAAGTGTTTAGGAGTAGAGGGGTATGGTGTGTGCAATTCACTGTACAAACAGTAAAGTGAAAGTGTTAGTTGCTTAGTCGTGTCCAATTCTTTTCAATCCCATGGGCTGTATTCCCCGAGGCTCCTCTGTCCATGGACTTCTCCAGGCAAGAATACTGGACTGGGTTGCCATCCCTTCTCTAGGGGTCAAACAGTAAAGACATCCTCAAAAATGTCAAGATACAGCTAAGTAGAGAGAAGAAGATAAAGCAACTGTTGTAAAATGTTAACATTAGGGAAAACTGAGTAAAAGGTGTTTGTACATTCTATCATTCCTACAACTTTACGACTGAAATTGTCAAAGTTAAAAATTGAAAAGAGTTTGTACAAGTTTGTGTAATAAATATTATGGTCATCTTTCACTAAATCAGAGGCTTTATCATCTACAGAGTAATGACTGTCTAGTATTTATCTCCCAACCTCTTAATTACAGATTGGTGTATGAAGCATATTTCTGCCTACTCACTACTTTCAGTAGGATGTCTACCAAGCACTTCAAACTTATTTTTACTCCCTCCACAACAGTCTAAAAACCTATTCCAGCAGCCTTCTGCCTCTACTGTAGTACCAGTCACCAAAGATTGCTCAAGCCAAAATCCTTGAAGTCATCAACTCTTCTTTGTGGATTTTCAACACAGTTGAATCTAATCACTTCTCACCTCCCCTTCTCACCGCTTCTCTCCGAGTCACTACCATATCTTGCCTGGAGTACTTCAGGAGCCTCCTGGTTTGCCTATTTGCTTCTACTATAGCTAGTAAAGTAATGCTCAAAATTCTCCAAGTCAGGCTTCAGCAATACGTGAACCATGAACTCCCTGATGTTCAAGCTGGTTTTAGAAAAGGCAGAGGAACCAGAGATCAAATTGCCAACATCCACTGGATCATGGAAAAAGCAAGAGAGTTCCAGAAAAACATCTATTTCTGCTTTCTTGACTATGCCAAAGCCTTTGACTATGTGGATCACAATCAACTGTGGAAAATTCTGAAAGAGATGGGAATACCAGACCACCTGACCTGCCTCTTGAGAAACCTGTATGCAGGTCAGGAAGCAACAGTTTGAACTGGACATGGAACAACAGACTGGTTCCAAATAGGAAAAGGAGTACGTCAAGGCTGTATATTGTCACCCTGCTTATTTAACTTATATGCAGAGTAATCATGAGAAATGCTGGACTAGAAGAAACACAAGCTGGAATCAAGATTGCTGGGAGAAATATCAATAACCTCAGATATGCAGATGACACCACCCTTATGGCAGAAAGTGAAGAGGAACTAAAAAGCCTCTTGATGAAAGTGAAAGAGGAAAGTGAAAAAGTTGGCTTAAAGCTCAACATTCACAAAACGAAGATCATGGCATCCAGTCCCATCAGATGGGGAAACAGTGGAAACAGTGTCAGACTTTATTTTTTGGGCTCCAAAATCACTGCAGATGGTGGCTGCAGCCATGAAATTAAAAGACACTTTCTCCCTGGAAGAAAAGTTATGCCCAACCTAGATAGTATATTCAAAAGCAGAGACATTACTTTGCTGACTAAGGTCCAGCTAGTCAAGGGTATGGTTTTTCCTGTGGTCATGTATGGATATGAGAGTTGGACTGTGAGGAAGGCTGAGCGCCGAAGAATTGATGCTGTTGAACTGTGGTGTTGGAGAAGAGTCTTGAGAGTCCCTTGGACTGCAAGGAGATCCAACCAGTCCATTCTGAAGGAGATCGGCCCTTGGATTTCTTTGGAAGGAATGATGCTAAAGCTGAAACTCCAGTACTTTGGCCACCTCATGTGAAGAGTTGACTCATTGGAAAAGACTCTGATGCTGGGAGGGATTGGGGGCAGGAGGAGAAGGGGACGACCGAGGATGAGATGGCTGGATGGCATCACGGACTCGATGAAGGTGAGTCTGAGTGAACTCCAGGTGTTGGTGATGGACAGGGAGGCCTGGCGTGCTGTAGTTCATGGGGTGGCAAAGAGTCGGACACAACTGAGCAACTGAACTGAACTGAACTAGTCCATTTGCTGTATACTACCCAAAATGATTTTTATATAATATAAATCATGATGTCAGTCTCCTGCCAGTAAGGCATTTCATCATAAAATTAAAGTCCTTAACTTGGCTAATAAGTTCTTAAGTGATCAGGCTCATCCCTGCTTCTCCTACTTCATTTCCTTTCATGTCATCTTTATGATAAGCTTCACCCAAACTGATATGGTAGGCACATGATTTCCATGTTTTAATCCCTGGAACCTGTGAAAATGTTACTTTACATGGTAGAGGGGATGTGCAGGTATGATTAAGCTAAAGGTCTTCACGTGGGGAGATTCCTCAGTTATCCAGATGGGCCAAATATAATCACAGGGGCACCTTTAAATAAAGGAGGGATACAGGAGTGTGAAACTCAGACAAGGAGATTTGATGATGGAAGCAGGTGTGAGGGTCAAAGATTGAAGATGCTCTGCTGTTGGCTTTGAAGATGGAAGGAGCCACAAGCCAGTGACATTCTGAAGCTCAGAAGTCCAAATTGGGTTTCACTGGGCTTAAAATCTTGGTGTCTACAGGGCTGCATTCCTTCTAAAGTCTCTAGGGAAGAATGGTTCTCTTGCCTTTTCTGGCTTCTAGAGGCCACCTGCATCCATCTTCCACTTCCTCCATCTTCCAAGACCACAGGGGAGCATCTGCAAACCTCTCCCTGACTCTGCTTCCTGCTTCCACTTACAGGTATCCTTGTCATTATTACCTTGTGCCCATCAGACAACCCCAATAAATTTCCCATCTTAGCACATTATCGACTGGAGATTTTTGCAGAAACTAACAACACCTGTGGCCAGCAATTTATTATGTAAGTGAATATTGAAACACTCTAGTCAGTAATGTTTGGGTAACAAAAGGCATTGTATCTCTGGTCAATAAGTTGTTAAAATAATCACATCGGCAAAGTCCATTTTGTCATGCATGGTAGTAATATATTCAAAAGTTCTAGGATTTAAAGAGGGACATCTTTTGGAGGCCATTATCCTGCCTACCACATAGCTCTATGACTTTATATAATGAACATGTTGGAATTTCTTATTCAGTTCTAGGTCCTACACTTTGAGAGGCCAGCAAACCAGGACGTATTCCCAGGACAAGCAGAATAGTCACCTCATTTATGGAACAGTTCAAGGAACCATACAGATTTACTGAAGAGAAGAGAAGCTTGAACTGAATTCTTTGGGCACTACGAAAACTGTACTTTCAAATTTTGGCACGTAAGTAGTTTTGATTAACTGAATATGGGACCCTAGTTAGCCAGAAATTATAACAATAAATTATGAATTTCAGGAAACGGCTGTGATTCTAGACTGAAAATGAAAATAAGCATCTTTGAATCATTCATTAGCAATCAAAAGGCACTACTATGCAGTATCAGAAGATCATCTAATTTATTGTTTCCTGAATAAGACAGTATTCAGTATATTTGGCTTAATTGCTTATGGTTAAACACTCTTGCTGGAGAAGGAGATGGCAGCCCACTCCAGTACTATTGCCTGGAAAATCCCATGGACAGAGGAGCCTGTTAGGCTATAGTCCATGGGGTCGCAAAGAGTTGGACACGACTGAGCGACTTCACTTTCACTTTCAAACACTCTTGCAACTCCAGTGCATTTTATTTTCTTTTTTTAAATATTATCTTGCTATTCTCATGACTTGCAATATTCTGTAAAATGACATAAATCACAGAGAAGGAAAGAGGTCTTAAAGATCCACTGGTCCAAATCTTCATTTTTAATAAGCCAATTTTACCTAAAGGTTAAGCTGGAAAAAAGTTAATTTTACCTAAAAGTTTAACTGCAAGGAGTAGGGAAGACAATGATTAAGCAATGGGAACAAGGTTGAGATTTTTTTTTCTTGATGCTTGCAAAGTCATGTTAAATGTAGTTAAACGTTTTATGATAGTTTATGATCGTGATGCTTCTAATAAACTATTTCCAACCTCTTGACCAGAAAAACGGAATAGGCATGTTGAATAGGCAACGTGTGATCTAGAGAAGTAACTCAGCCTCACCCTCTAGAGGAATGAAGTGGGATAAAGTGTGAACAGTGCTTTTGGAAGTCGGCGTTCCAATCAACACCTGCGATAGTTGTTAGGGCTTGGCTCTTATTTGTGCACTTTTGCAAAGACAAAATCCGCAACTCAGAAACGTTCAAATAATGGTTCCTTAATAG
Organism: Aepyceros melampus; assembly: GCA_006408695.1. NCBI lineage: Eukaryota > Metazoa > Chordata > Mammalia > Artiodactyla > Bovidae > Aepyceros > Aepyceros melampus. The sequence goes on from SJXQ01007863.1 coordinate 63,824, forward strand.
ATAACCCCAACCCCCAAACAAGACTATGTGAGGACATAAAGGTGCCGAAGCTATTTATCAACCCACACTCTACCACCAGAGGTTGCTTCAGAAACGGCCGGAAGTGCCTCTGCCCCTAACTAACATGGCGTCCATTTTATTTCCGTTCTTGTCTCTGCCGTAAATGAGCTCGGCGGCGCCTCGCGGTTTTCCCAGAGGCCACGGTCTTAACCAACTCCCCTAGCCTGTTCCTTCGCTGGGGGCGGGGCTACGAAGGAGATGCTTTGTGGTGATTGGTTGCGGTGAGTTAGGCACAATACTACGGGGCGGGGACGGGCGGATGATGAGCAGTGATTGGTTGCCGGGAGGCGAGGCAACTCGACCGCTGGAGAAGTGGCCGCAAGCGGAGGCGAGAGCCATGGGTCAGGCGGCCAAGGTGACTGCGTCCGGGGAGGGGTTGAATGCGATGCCAGCGGGGAGGGTAAGAGAGCGGCCTTGCGAACATAGTCGGAGTCTCTGTAACAGGTTCAGGACCCTCCGCGGAGGATGTGGCTTTTACACGTGAGAAGCCTGTAACCAACCCTGGAGGCAGTCGAGGGTTTGTGCAGGTGCGGAGGAGGGAGGGCGGTACAGGTGGTCCTACTTCTTCGTCTACCAAGTACTGAAGGTTTATCCGTGATGCACGCCGGTGACTTGGGTCCTGCCCCCTTTCCATCTCCACACCGAGCGTTTCTGTGAGGGACCCATTTCGCCTCCTTGGGAATTGTACAAGACCCCAAAGTCCTACGCTGAAACCATCAGATGAGGTAAAAGATTTCGTCAAATAACCAAAAGGTGCATAGGTAACCAAGGAAACCGAATCGTGGCAAAAGCACTTGCCTAAAGTAGCACTTAAGGAGACAGCGGAGACCTGAGATTCCTGAGTGCTCTGAACGAGCTTTGGGAGGTGATGCCCCCTTCAGGATCGAGATCGCAAGTTTCTTATCAAACTGATGCGCATTCCTAGCCCGCATACAATTCTCTGGGACCAGCCATCCCTAACCAACATTAAGTATTATCAGTATGGCGGTTGAGACATAAACATGGAAAAGGGAAATTGACCTGCTATAGTATAGTGAGAAAAAACCAAACAAACAGTGCTTATAATTGGTTGGTCGATAACAGGGAGCCACCAAGAGTTCCTCTTGTACTACTGAACTCTGTTCCTAGTGCATTTTAATATATGTCACAGGACTGATAGAAACAGAATTGTAAAGGGTTATTCTTTCAAAAAACTTTCGGAGTGTCCATAATAGCTTTTAGTAGCACTTAATAGCCAGCATTTAGCCTGTACTTTCTAGGCATGGTGGATGCAACAGTAACTTCATACAGAAGTTTGGCAGGTAGGGAGAGTTTAAACAGTTACTTAATTATAAGTGTTTATTCACTGTATTTTGAATTGAAAATACAGTATATTTTTGTGAGCATACAACAGGTTTATCCTGTCTGGAGAGATGCAAAAGAAAAAAAAAATCCCTCATGTAAGTTGAGACCTGAAGTGTTATTAGAAATTAAGTAGGACTGGGAGAGAGGTTCAAGAGGGGAGGGAACATATGTATACCTATGGCTGATTGATGTTGATGTATGGCACAAACCAACACAATATTGTAAAGCAATCATCCTCCAATTTAAAATAAATAGTTTTTTTTTTAATAAATTACCTAGGAGAAGAGAGGAAGGAGTATTCTGTAAAGAGGAAGTAGCATATGGACCATCCTTTAAGTGGGAAGTTGCTTGGAAAACTTGAATACAATGAAATTAAATAGAATTCATTCCCAAAATGCTTTTGATGAGAACTTTCATGTGTAGAAGACACTTGTGCTAAGTGGAAGATACAAGGTGACCGAGAAGCCTTTTAGGAAGTAGGGGACACTTCCAGAAAGTGTAGTAAGTGCCTAGTACTGTGGATGTACTCATGAGGGATATATAACCCATACTTAAAAGACGGAAATGATAACCAGCTAAAGTGAAACCTAGTACAGAAATTATATCACCTACCCTTAAAACTAGCCTATTATTCAAGAAAATTGAAGCAAAAGGCTAATTTGCCAAGCTTAGAATAAGTGGTAACATCAGATTTAAACTGATCTTACTGCAAAGAATTGACTTTCCATATACACTACCTAAATTTGTCCAATTAACATAAGTACATCAAAACAAGAAGACAGTCTGACCTAGGTTTCTTTACTTTAATAAAAGTTTATTAACTCCAAGGTGATATTAGTTCTGAGGCAATAATTAAGACATTTTCTTAATACTAGTTCTTAGGGATACTGGTTGTTGTGCTAAGTGAATTACTTTCTTTTTCCCCTAAATAGCATGTAAAATAATTAGGCATACTTTTCACCTCCTTCTTAATCCCTTGTAGCCTCTTCAACTACTCTTGTAGTATTAAACTCCCTGGTTTTCTATGACGTTCCACCACCTTTAACAACTCTGTGTTTGCCAGCAGTCTTTTTCAAGACAATCTTGGCCTTCACTATCAACCACCTCAGAAATATTCCTGTCTCTGCATATTGCTCAGTTTCAAAGTCACAGCTACGTTTTAAGATATTTGTTAAAGCAGCGTCCCACTTCCAGTAGTAAAATATGCATTAGCTTCCTATAGCTACTCTAATAAGTTATCACAGTTTTTATCTTGAAAATACAAAATAAGGTCACATTTACGGGTACTGAGGATTAGAACTTCAACATGTCTTTTATGGGGACACACAATTCAAGCCATAACAAAATAGATACACCACATTTTATTTATCCATGAGTGGGTGGACATTTGGGTTCTTTCATGCTACTATGAATATTCATGTACAGGTTTTTGTATGAACATATGTTTTCATCTTGGTTGTATACCTAGGTGTGGAATTGCTGGGTCATATGATAACTCTATTTAACTCTCTGAGCAACTGCTAAACTGTTTTCTAAAGCAGCTGCAAGGTTTTCCATTCCTATCAGCAATGTGTAATAGTTTTCAGTTTTTCCACATCTTGGCCAACACATGTCACTGACTGTCTTTTTGATTGTAGACATTCTACTGGGATGAAGTAGTATCTCACTGAGGTTTAGATTTGTATTTTCAAATCGCAAATTACGTGGAGCATCTTTTCATGGCCTTAATAGCTATTTGTCTGTCTTCTTCTGAGAAATGTCTATTCAAATCCTTACCTGTTTTTAAATTAGTTTTTTTTTTTCAAGTTCTTTATATGCTCTATGGATAGTAGGCCGCTATCAGATATATGACATAAATATTTTCTTTCATTCCATGGATTGTCTTTTCTTTTTGTTGATAAATGTCCTTTCTCTTTTTAAATTATATATATTTTTAGTTTTTATAAAGGAGATAAGTGTATAAAATTTAAGAAGTCAAATGGTGTTATGCAGAAACCAGTAGGTATCTACTTCCTTCTATATACTCCCAATTCCTGCTCTCCAGATAAGCACTTTTTAATCATTTTAGTTATTTTTTCTTAGATTTACCTCCATGTTTATAAATAACATGTTTAAGCTACTATTGTTTTTTTTTTCCTCTTTGGAGTTATTTACTGACCTTTGTCTGCAAAAGTCGAGGATTTTGTTGTTCAAATGCTCAGTTGTATCTGACTTTTGTAACCCCATGGACTACAGCACGCCAGGCTTCCCTGTCCTTCACTGTCTCCCAGAGTTTGCTCAGACTCATGTCCATCACTTCTCTTCCAAGTGATGCCATCGAATGATCTCATCCTCTGCTGCCCGCTTCTCCTTTTGCCTTCAGTCTTTCCCAACATCGGGATCTTTTCCAATCAGTTAGCTCTTCTCATCAGGTGGCCAAAGTATTGGAGCTTCAACTTCAGCATCAGTCCTTCAAATGAATATTCAGCATTGATTTCCTTTAGAATTGACTGGGTTTGATCTCCTTGTAGTCCGTGGACTCTCAACAGTCTTCTCCAGCATTACAATTCGAAAGCATCAGTACTTTGGTGCTCAGCCTTCTTTATGGTCCCACTCTCACATCCATACATACCTGCTGGATGTCAAACCATAACTTTGACTATGTGGACCTTTGTTGTCAGAGTGATGTCTCTGCTTTTTAATGCCTTGTCTAGGTTTGCTATAGCTTCCTTCCAAGGAGAAAGCGTCTTTTAGTTTCATAGCTGCCATCACTGGACTAAGTTCCCCCTAATACCCTGTTTCTCTCAGTATACAAATTTTGGTGAATCTGTTTTCATCTTTGATATTATTATGATTATACAAAATCTGTCCAAAGCTGAGCCTTCTAATATAAATATATGATTATGTTGACTTTTTTCCCTAAGTCTTAGCGTTTCTTGAAGTTAATAACTGCTTTGTTTTTATTATCAGTTTTCCTGCTTATCTATTCCCAAACTATGAGCAAAACTGATATCTACTGGCTTCATTTTTTCTCCTAGCATCATCATTTCTGAATCCAGCCTTTTGCTCTAGTCCAGAATAGTTGCTTTCTTTGCTGGCTGCACAAATGCTGACCTATATTTGTCCTTTTCCTTCCTCTCTGTCTCTCTTGTGTTGAACCACCTGTCTCCCTTGTTCCCATTGTGTGTGTGCCTGCGTGTGTGTGTGAGAGAGAGAGAGAGAGCGCGCCCCTTGTTTTGGTGGAGCACAGTCGTCTTCTATAGCTTTCCAAGAAAGAGCATATAGCAAATAAGAGATTTTGCATTTCTGAAAATACCAATTTGTAATTGCAGTTAGGTGATAGTTTGGATATGTAACTTGAAGATGTTATACCGTTGTCTTCTCACAGTGATGCTGTTTAAAAATCAGGTGGCTTTCTAATTTTCTTTTTATATGTGAACTGTTTTTTTCCTCCAAGATGTCTTTACTAGCATTGTGCTGAACTTACATCATGATATGCCGCAGCATGGGTTTGTGTTGAGCACTTGGTGGAATCTGTGTTCTCTGTTCTCTCTTGTTGGAGATCCTGTGACTGTAGCTGTTGGGCCATCTAGACTACTCCTTTAATTTTATTATCCTTTCCTCAACTGCCCATTCTACTTTCTGGGCAGTTTTTCTGAACTTAATCCTTGCTATCACTCATTTGATATCCAAGAGCTTTGGGACATTTTCTGAACAGTCCTTTTTAGATTTACTATAACTTCTTTTTGTTTTCCATGTTTGCAAAAACTTATGTTTCTGAGAAAGTTCTTTGGTTAATCTTTGTTTAATTTTTATGTTTTCTGCTTCCTGTTTCTCTTTTGGTGTCTTCAGTTTTCTCATATATGTAAAGTGCTTGAATAGTGCCTAGCACATAGGATACACTCAGTCAAGTTTCAGTATTGTTATCTGGTAAATGGACTGGGGGAAAGGAAGGAATGGTGGCAGAGTGGCAAATCTTTGTCAGTAGTCTAAGCACAAGATAGGGAGAGATTTGAATTTAAATTGTTTTGGGTGATGGAGAATATCCAGAAGATTAGACAGAAATCCCTACAGTTTCTCCGTGAGGAGTAAGGTAGATTTAAAGAATGACCTAGAGATTTCTGGCTTCAGAATTCATTGTTTTCCATAACTGAAACTGAGAGGACAGAAGAGAGAACAGCGTTGGGGGAACAATATTGAATACGCTTTTCTTATTATTACGCAGTCTAAAATATTCAGAAGTCTCAGCATTCTACTTCTTTTTTGAGAAATCACAATTAAACTTTCCTAAATTATCTAAAGCATCTTCCTTCTGGGCTCTTTTAAGATGTAGTATGTTCTTGAGTTTGTATGCATGTGTATATGACTTTAAGAGCAGATGAAGGTCTATGTTAAAAATGAGAACAAATACATACCAGACTAGCAAAGTTGGTTACCTTAGCAAACTAATTTTGGCAAGGGGATCATTAACTTTTTAACCATTCTCATATTATTTTGTTTGAAAGAATTTTGTTTTTGTAAATACATAAGGCTAATTTTTTTAAATCTAAAGATAAATAATCAAGGGAGTTATTTTGACCAACTCTTGTTTTCACCAGCTACTTTGAAAAATAAGAAATAAATGCTGTTTAATCCTTGTAATTATGTAAAATGTGAAAATTTTTTCTTTTGAGGTGTGAATTCTGATTTTCTTTTCAGGTTTTACAGCTCTTTAAAGCATTGCACAGGACCAGACAACAGGTTTTTAAAAATGATGCTAGAGCATTAGAAGGTAGTTTATACTTTGCCACTTTGAAGCAAGTCCATTTTTCAGTTGGCTGCTAGTAGTCCAAGAGACCCTGTATGGTTAAGACCTGCCTTGGGCGATGAACCTTCACTATCTCTCTCTTAATGTTTGTTTGTTTTAATGAGTTTATATTACACTTATTTGAGAAGTGTTTACTTAAAGAAAAATTGTAAAAGATCATGTTTTCATAAAGAATAAGGAAAAAATAAAGGATCAGAATTTCATTGTGCTCCATTGCTTGCCTTACGTTCAAGCCATGAAACTCATTTCTCTATTATATAATCAAATTTTCACATTCTCTAGGACCAGATACTACCATATTATTAATGCCTGTGTCTTTCTAGAAGTGGCAGCAGCTATGAAACTATGAAAGGGAATCTATCACAAATGGTTCCAGATTCAGTATTTCACTGTTTAAAGTGGTTTCTGTCTTTTCTGGAACTCAGAGCTCTAAAGTTTAAGTTCTGTGTTGATCGTACTCAGTTTCTAAAGCTCTTTAAGAGGATACCTTAGGAGGGAGAGTATATCAGTTGGGAGATTGTTACTGACATATGCATACTACTGTATATAAAGTAGATAAATAGTAAGGTATGAGATAACTAATATAACACAGAGAACTTGACTCAACACTCTGTAATGACCTGTATGGGGAAAGAATCTAAAAAAGGGTAGGTACATGTATATGTATAACTGATTCACTTTGCTGTACAGCAGAAGCTAATATGACATTGTAAATCAACTGTACTTCAATAAAATTTGTTTTTAAAAATTCAACCTCCATTTAAAAAAGGGGAAAAAGAAAAGGGCATCTAGGTAAAGTGTCCCCACTGTCCCTATGAATTCAAGTTTTTGTAATTTACCAAAAACATTTCTTGAATATTAAAGTATATGCTTCATATTACATGTATGTTACACAAATTCCTTATTTAATTCTTATCACGGACCTGTTAGGTAGTTACTATTATAATTTCTAGTTTTGCAGATGAGAAACTGACAGTAATGTGAAAAGTAGGTGGAGCTGGGATTTAGCCTCAGCATTCTGGCTCTAAAGCCTGAACTCAACCACATTACATGTTGACATGTATTGAGCATAGAAGGAAGGTTCTATGGCTCATCTCCATCACCATAGCATATTTTTGTCTCTTTAACTGTTTTTAAGTGAAATAATTATAAGAATAGCTAACAGTGCATCTTTACTATCAAATGCTCACAGCAGCACTATAAGGCAGTTTATCACTTATATTAAATTATTCTGTAGTGATGCCAAAGCACTGGATTATATGAACAAAAGTTTCATTTGTCCCTCACTTTACTTGTCAGCCAAGGCACTCAAAATTATTTACATATCCTCTTTGCTGCCGTGTCTTTATTTTAAGTGTTTTGGAGGAGGGATAGTTAAACATGCTTATATGTATTGAGTTTTGCCATCTTAAAAACAAAAAGCATTTTAATTCAGATCCTTATATTTACAAAAGCAAAGTATTAATTTGAATTTATTAGGATCTCACAGCTAGAGGGTCAAATGAAATTAGAAATAAAAAGCAGAAAACAAAAATATTAGAATGCTGAAAATATATATTAGGTTTAATTACAAATTGCCAGCCTGTAAAAAGATCTCCAAAAGACTTAAAATAAATTTCTTATTTTTTACTTTGTTTTACACAGGGCAAAATTATTTTTTTTCTGTTAGAGAAATAATATATATATGTATATAGCATATAGTACTGTAATATAATGAATACTATGTAAATTATTGGGACAGGAATTATATTAGAAAAGCAGATAACTATATGCATATTTTTTCCTTTTTCTAGCAGCCCGAATAAAGATAAATGAAGAATTCAAATGTAATAAAACTGAAACTTCTCCTAAGAAAATAGAAGAGGTACAGTATTAAATGTTTCAATTATGATAAAACTCAAATTTTGGCAACTAGAGGAAATGATAAAAATGGAGAGACTTTATGAAATAAAAACCATTAGTTGATAGTTAAAGCCATTACAACTATAAATGACCTTCACTTGTTTGGTAGGCTCACCTCCTCAAGGGTCATGTGCCTACATCTATAAGATAGCAAGTTGCCTAGTGAAAGGAACATAAGTCTAACCATGATAAAGCAAGAACTGCTGAACCAACCTAGAAACTCACAGAGATGCTCTCTTTGTCTAAGGCAAGTGACAGACTAAGGAGAGTGAGTGGGATAACTCTCTCTTAAGTTAAGCAGAGAAAACTTCTACTCACTTAGCTTAGCTGGACAGAAATTTTTTTAATTCTTATCTTGGCTATGGAAGTTGAATAGCCAGGGTTTATGAACTGTTCTCGCTTTACCTTCTGTATTTGCATTTTAGTCACTTCCCTAGTGGAAGATAGTCTACTAACACTATTCTGTGAGCTCCCTAGTATTCCCAGTGCTTGTTCATTGAAAAAGTGCACACTGATTCTTTTCCTGCATAAAGTCATATGCATACATACATTGTCTCTGTCTTAGGAAGGAACACTGCTTCCTAAGTGGTCCTGGACCTAACTTTGTATAAATGTAGGGGAAAGGACCCTTAGGAAGAAAATGAAAAGTTATTTGCTGGGTTAACTAAGATTCCAAGAATTGATTTAGTAAAGAGGAAAGTACAATTTAGAGAAATTCTTCTATGTTTAATAGAATTTCCACATATTGAAACAAAAAATTTTATGCAAATACTTTTAGTACAGAAAATGCTATTTTTGAAGTAGTAAATATCTGTAACACAATAATGAGACAAAATGAGATAGCCTAAGGATTTCTTTCCCTTTAACATAAAATGGGAGAGATTTAACCTAATCTTATGATAGGACAAATGGGGACTATGTTATTTATTTTTTGGGGGGGGACTATGTTATTTTTATCTATGGAAGCAGTTCAAATGATGTTATAATCAAGTCATGACTTGAAAAGAAGTTTAAAGATGTATGCCAAGGTTTGTACTATTTTGCTATTCAGAAAACTGATTATTAACAATATGGTACATGTATATCTCATTTTATTGTGCTTTGCTTTATTGCACTTCACAGAGTCTGTGTTTATACAAATTCAAGGTTTGGGGCAACCCTGCGTTGTCAGATGTTGGTTAGCATTTTTTAATAATAAAATCTTTTTAAGTAAGATATGAATATTGTTTTATTTATTTAGCCATGTCAGATTTTATTTGTGGGATCTTTTGTTACAGAGCAAAGACTTAGTTGCCCCAGGGCGTGTGTGATCCTAGTTCCCGAGGGACTGAACCCACATCCCCTGTACTGGAAGGTGGATTCTTAACCACTGGACCACCAGGGAAGTCCCCATTATTTTATTTTATACATAATGCTGTTGCATACTTAATAGACTAGTATATATTGTAAATATAACTTTTATAGACAGTTGGAAACCAGAAAATTCATGTGACTCACATTATTGTGATATTTTATTGTGGTCTGGAACTGAATCCACAGTATCTCTTGAGATATGCTTGTGTTTCTAAATTTTGAGGTCATGATTTTAAAAATATTTAATTGCAGTCTATTTATATCAACTAAACTGGAAAAGTGAACTATAATCTCCAGATTAATTTCACATATAGAGCACTGACATTAAGCACTCTTGAAATTAGATACTTGTTATATGTGTATCAGTTCAGTTCATTCAGTCATGTCCGACTCTTTGCGACCCCATGAATGGAAGCACGCCAGGCCTCCCTGTCCATCACAAACTCCCGGAGTTCACTCAGACTCACGTCCATTGAGTCCGTGATGCCATCAACCATCTCATCCTCGGTCGTCCCCTTCTCCTCCTGCCCCCAATCTCTCCCAGCATCAGAGTCTTTTCCAATGAGTCAACTCTTTGCATGAGGTGGCCAAAGTACTGGAGCTTCAGTTTTAGCATCATTCCTCCCAAAGAAATCCCAGGGCTGATCTCTTTTAGGATGGAGTGGTTGGATCTCCTTGCAGTCCAAGGGACTCTCAAGAGTCTTCTCCAACACCACAGTTCAAAAGCATCAATTCTTCGGCGCTCAGCCTTCTTCACAGTCCAACTCTCACATCCATACATGACCACAGGAAAAACCAAAGCCTTGACTAGACGGACCTTAGTCGGCAAAGTAATGTCTCTGCTTTTGAATATGCTATCTAGGTTGCTCATAACTTTTCTTCCAAAGAGTAAGCGTCTTTAATTTCATGGCTGCAGTCACCGTCTGCAGTGATTTTGGAGCCCAGAAAAATAAAGTCTGACACTGTTTCCACT
>SJXQ01007863.1:74382-95490 GCA_006408695.1 Aepyceros melampus
GCCACATCCTGCTTATCCCCTCTCTTCTCCCCTAATCCCTTGTTTCTGATCTAGCTTTGTTTCTAGCCTTAAACCTAAACCTCAGCTCAATTTATCCACCTCCAGTGAGTGAGAAGGCTCATTGTTTTTCTTTCTCTACCCTATTAAGCACCTTCTCAGGTCTGTCAGGTGAGGCTTTGCCCCCTATAGCATTCTCCATGTCACTTAATGGCAGCTCCTTCCTTTTTACGTTCAGACCAAAAACCTTGGTGTTCTCTTTTGTGACCACTTTTCCTTCTCTCACATCTACATACAATCTGACAGCAAATCCTATTGACTTAACCTTCAAAATATACCCAGAATTCGACCATTTCTTATCTTCCCATTATTATTTCCTAGTTCAAGCCACCATTATTTCTCACTGGATTTTTACGACAGCCTCCTAGCAGCTGTTGCTGCTTCTGCTCTAACTCCCTGCATCCTAGTCTCGATACTTAAAAGACAGCCTTTTAAAAAGGCATATCCCATGGATATTCTGTTCACAACTCCCATGCTCCTCATCCCATTCAAAGTAAAATCTAAAGTCTGCCTGCCATGACCTCTGGCACTGCAGCATCGACTCCTGGTAACTTCCCACCTCAACTCACCACGTACCTTACTCGTCCAGCTTAGGGCCTTCTTTGAGGGTGCTTTAATTTACCAAGAGCTTTCTTGTCTGAGGCCATTTATGCTGTGGCTTCTTTCTAGGATATTCTTTCGTATGTCCTCATGTCTTCATTTCGTAGACCAATAGATTTTAATGTTTTTCCCGTTGAGTGGGTCTTTTACCCATGCATGGCTTTGTAATGTCATGCACTAATGATTTGAAAAACATAGGTTTACCAAGTAATGCAGACCTTCCAAATATTGACATAGTTCAGTATGTAATATTTTTAACTTGCATCTGTTAATATCCATCTCATCAGAAAAATCTTGAAGTATTGGGAATTTGTCAGGCTTAAAATTACAGATACAAGTTCTCCAGAATTGTGATTTTGGCCTAAAAGCTCAAATTTTGTCGTTGTCAGCAAATGACTGTCAGTTGTTTTCTTAAAGTAAGGTACTCATATCACTTATGTTCAAGAAAACATCTGCCACTTACCCAGATCTGAATAATCAGAGTTTGTCAATGGTTCATTCAAGTAGAAATGGTTTTCCAAAGAAAAAGCTCTACTACTTACAGTTCAAACAGTATAGATGGCTCTATTATTATGAAAATAATTTTTACATTATGCTTCCCCTGAAAAGGTCTCAAGATCCTCCCAAGGATCCACATCTCTGAGAATCACTGTTTTAATCCGGTTCTTCATTTTGGGATGATGAGGTCTGAAACTTAAAGAGGGTAGATATTAACCCATGGCCACACACTCAATGACAGAGCCAGAGTTGGAGTCCAAGTATTCTGGCTCCTAATGCAATGCCTTTACTAGTGTTCAGAACATCCAACTCTATAGTATAAGAAAGATTCAGATGCACTCAATAACAAGAAAACCGCACCTTTTAAGTGCATTGTAAAATATATGTTACAACAAAAAATATTCCAAATCTGTTCTGGATCACAATATGGAATGGATAGATAAAAGGTAAAAGTATATACATTCTACGCTTTCTATAAGCTTGGAATGGTTACAGAAAGTTAAAGGCAAGGGAATTCCCTGTCAGTCTGATGGTTAGGGTCCACACTTCCACTTTTGGGGACTTGGGTTTGATCCCTGGTAGGGAACTAAGATCTCACAAGCTGCAAAGCACAGCGAAAAAAGAGGTTAAAAGCAAGTATCACCTAAAAAAGAAATTGTAGTAGTAAACCTGTAGTTTTCAAAAATAGTACATTAATGTGAACCATTGAAAAAATATGCAGAGGATTTATTCTTTTTGTTTTGTTTTCTTAACAGCTAATAAAACTAGGTTCTGATGTTGAATTGATACTCAGAACATCTGTTATACAAGGTATTCACACAGACCACAATACACTGAGTAAGTAATATTAAAAAAGAATGTTGCTTGCAATGTATTTTAAACTATTGAGCAATTACAGTGCTTTTAATGCTAATTAGTAGAACAGTTTGATTTTGCCAGTGTGGTATATATTGTACACATTTGTAAGGCTGTATTTAAAAATGCTAAATTATGAAACTTTGCTTTACTAGACATTTTTCTTTTTCTTTTGTTATTTTTTCTTTTTAATCTTAACCGCTGGTTGTATTGCAAAACTTTAGTTACAAAGACAGTACAGGCATACTTCAATTTAGTGTACTTCACAGAGAATGCATTATTACAAACTGTCAAGCAGGCAAGTCAAGCAAGTCTACTGGTGCCATTTTTCCAACAACATTTGTTCACTTCTGTCCTGGTGTAACGTTTTGGTAATTCTTGGAATATTTCAAACTTTTTCCTTATTAACTGTATTTGTTATAGTGATTCATGATCAGTGCTCTCTAATGTTACTAATACAACTTGCTGAAGTCTCAGGATATGGTCAGTATATTATAATAAAGTCTTTTTAAATTAAAGTATTTGGGCATAATGCTATTAGACATTCAGTAGACTTAATAGTCTACTTAATAGTATAGTGTAAGCATAACTCTTACATGGTTCAGGAAACCAAAAAATTTGTGTGATTTCTTTATTGAGATACTTTATTTGTAGTGGTCTGGTGCCAAACCTGCAATATATAAAAGGTTTGCCTATAGGGCTGTTTTTGTAATAATTTATTTGGCATTCTTAATTTTCATAGTATAATTTGTCACCTACCTAGACTAAATCTGTTTCTTTATCTTTTCTTCTGTGATTCAAGTTATTTTAATTTAGGAGAATTGGGATTGTACAAAATGGGAATATAGTTGAGGATCCTCTGTTATACCTCCAGACTCCTGGTGGGGCTTCTCATTTTATATAATACTTGGTTCTCATTCCTTGAAGTATTTGAGGGGACAGTAACAAAGATACAAACAACATAAAAACAGAAAGGTACACAGTTTATAATAATAGTACAGCTCAGTGAATTTTCACAAACTAAAATACCTGTGTAACCAATCTCCACATCAAGTTATATATAATGTTACTGCTATCCCCAAAGACCCCTCATGCCCCTCCAGTCAGCCCTTCCCCCGCAAGTATAACCATGGTCTTGACTTTCAACATATCAGTTTTTAACCCAATATAATAAATTAGAATCATATAGGATTTCTATATTCTTTGGCTTCTTTCTCTCTCACTGTACCATTCATCTTTATTATTGGATATTTCTATGAATATTATATGAGGGAAATGTCCATGTCATATGGTATATGTTGATTCAGCTTTAATAGGTACTGCTGACCAGCTTTCCAAAGTAATTAGACTAATTTACATTTCCAGGAGTAGTGTCTGAGAACTCAAGTTGCTTTATATCCTCACTAGCTCTTGATAATGCTGCTGCTGCTGCTAAGTCGCTTCAGTTGTGTCCAACTCTGTGCGACCCCAGGGACGGCAGCCCACCAGGCTCCCCCATCCTTGGGATTCTCCAGGCAAGAACATTGGAGTGGGTTGCCATTCCCTTTTCCAGTGCATGAAAGTGAAGTCACTCAGTCTTGTCCGACTCCTAGCGACCCCATGGACTGTAGCCCACAGGCTCCTCCGTCCATGGGATTTTCCAGGCAAGAGTCTGGAGTGGGGTGCCATTGCCTTCTCCAGCTCTTGATACTAGGCATCTCTTAATTTTAGCATTTCTGGTAGTTGTATAATGGTACCATATTGTGATTTTAATTAGCATTTCTCTGGTAATTAATAAAGTACTAGCACCTTTTCAGGTGTTCAGTTGTCATTTGGATATTCTCTTTTATGAAGTGGCTGTTGAGGTCTTTTGTTCATTTTTCTAAGAGGTTACCTGCCTCTTTATTATTGATTTGAAGGCATTCTTTATATGTTCTGAATATAAATCCTTTGTTGGATACATATATATTACAAGGATCTACTTTTAGCTTTTTCATTTTGCTATTTATTTTTTATTTTTGTTTTCTGGTTTTTTATTTTTGGCCACACCACATGGCATGTGGGATCTTAACTCCCCGACCAGGGATAGAACCTGCACACCCTGCATTGGCAGCACGAAGTTTTAAACACTGACCGCCAGGGGAGTCTCTTGTTTTGCTGTTTTTATCTTTTGATGAGAAGTTCTTAATTTTAATGTAGTTCAGTTTAATCTCTTTCTTCTTTTATGGTTAATACTTTGTCTTGTTAAATTTTGTCCATTTCAAGAAAAGTCATGAAGTGATCATCCTGTGCTTTCTTCCAAAGCTTTATCGTTTGATATTTTTCATTGGTTATATCAACTAGAGTTGATTTCTTTATATGGAATAAGATAGGAATCCAGATACATTTTTTAAATATCTGAATATTCAGTTGATCCAGCATTATTTATTGAAAAGACCACTCTTGCCCCCCTGCACTATAGGGTCACCTTTAGCATAAAATCAAATAATATATATTTGTGCATCTGTTCCTTGACTTCATAATTTCTCAGTTAGTTTGCTTTTCTGTCCTTGTATCGCTACCATAATGTCTTGATTACCGCAGCTTTATGAATCTGAATGGGCTTCCCTGGTAGTTCAGTGGTCAAGAATCCACCTGCCAGTGCAGATGTTTGATCCCTGGGTTGGGAAGATTCTTTGGAGAAGGAAATGGCAGCTACTCTAGTATTATTGCCTGAGAAATCCCATGGACAGAGGAGCCTGGAGGGCTACAGTCTGTAGAGTCACAAAAGATTTGGATATAACTTAACAACTAAACAGCAACAGTAAATCTGAATGTCCAGTACTCTAACTCCTGTATAGCTTTCAAAGTTATTTTTAGTTTATGAATATCATCAGAAATTATTTGATCTAAGTAATATTTCTAAGGGCAGCAAACATGGTTAATCCTAAACTGAAATTTTATAGTCATTAGCTTTAATCTTAATAATAATCTTTAGAGTTTCTGTGTATTATAGCAATTATAGCAAAATGTTACCTTTATTATATGAATAAAAGTTTAGATAATATCAGATAACTAAATTTGATAACTATATTTCAGAAGCCTAGTTTTAAGTATGATAATATTAGTTTAATTTTTTTTTTTCTTTTACCTTTCTGTATATTTAATTTTACCCCAGGATTGAAAACTTTTGACTCTTACATGATTATAGGATATAATGCTATATTGTGTTAATAATGGCCTCCTTCTTTCTGTTAAGTTATACATGGGTCTCTTTTTTCTGCTTTATGCCTGTGGGTCCAAGATAGAACAAATTTGATTCTTTGATCTCTGTTTTAAAAAGTTACTCTAGCCATGACAACATTCATTTCATGAACGCCTTCAAGAAAACAATGGTGCTTTTTTATAAAGCTGAAGTTCTGAGTGTGCATAAAGATGGACGAGGGGAAGTGGCTGGCTTCATGCTTCTGCATGTGACTGTCCAGTTTCCCCAGCCCTGTGCATTGAAGAGCCTCTTCTTTCCCCATTGTATATTCCTTACTCCTCTGGTGTAAATGAGTTGACCATGTATGAGTGGATTTATTGCTAGACCCTCTGTTCTGTTCCATTGATCTATATGTCTGTTTTTATGCCAATACCATGCTGTTTTGATTGTGATTGATTTGTAGTAAAGTCTGAAATAAGAAGTGTGATATCATCAGTCTTGTTCTTCCTTCTAAAGATTTGTTTTGCCTATTAGAGTCTTTGTGTCTCAAATTTAGGATTGATTGTTCTGTTTCTGTGGAAAATACCATTGAAATTTTGATAGGAATGGCATAAAATATGTAGATTGGTTTTGTTAGTGTGGACGTTTCAATAACAATATTAATTCTTCCAATCCTTGAAAACACAGTATCTTTCCATTTATTTGTGTTTTCAGTTTGTTTCCTCAGTGTCTTATAGTTTTCAGGTTAATAGTCTTTCACCTCCTTGGTTAAATTTATTCCTAGATATTTTATCCATATGTTATATAAATAGAATGTTTTTCTTAATTTCCCTTTCTGATATTTATTCTGTTTATTATTAGTATACAGAAGTGCAGCAGGTTTTTTTGGTATTGTTTTTGTTATCTCACAACTTTACCAAATTTATTACTTCTCACAGTTTTTTGGTGGAATATTTAGGATTTTCTTTATATTATGTCTTGTCATCTTCAACTAGTGACAGTTTTACTTGTTTCCAATTTGGTTGCCTTTATTTCTTTTTCTTGCCTGTTTACTCTGGCTAGGACTTGCAAAATTGTATTGAATAAAAGTGGTGAGGAGATCCCTGTCTCATTCTGGATTTTGGAGGGAAAGCTTTTGGGTTTTCACCATTGAGTATGATATTAGCTTGTCATATATAGCCTTTATTATGTTGAGGTTTATTCCCTCTTTACTCACTTTGTTGAGAGGTTTTTGTCATAAATGGATGTTGGATTTTGTCAAATGCTTTTTTGGTGTCTATGGAATGATCCGGAGAAGGCAATGGCACCCCACTCCAGTATTCTTGCCTGGAAAATCCCATGAGTGGAGGAGCCTGGTGGGCTGCAGTCCATGGGGTCGCTAAGAGTCAGACACGACTGAGCGACTTCACTTTCGCTTTTCACTTTCATGCACTGAAGGAAATGGCAACCCACTCCAGTATTCTTGCCTGAAGAATCACAGAGACAGTGGGCCCCTGTCTATGGGGTCGCACAGAGTTGGACACGACTGAAGCGACTTAGCAGCAGCACCAGCATGACATGATCATATGATTTTTATTCATTCTATTAATGTGGTGTATCACCTTCATTTATTTGTGGGTATTGAAAAATCTATGCATCTCTGTAGTAAATCCTTTTGATCATTGTGTATGATCCTTTTAATATATTGTATTTTGGATATTTACCAGTTTTTAAATAACCTCGTTGTATTTCAGGCATTTCCATCTCTATGAGTTCTAAATACCCAAAACAGAATCTAGAATATTCGTGTCCTTAGTTCCCTTTGCAGCTCAGGCATGGATATGTAGCACACTACATTACATTTAGTATTCCTAAATGAACTTGAGAAAAGAGGCTTGGCACAAAACCCATTTTTCTGGCAAGAGTTAGCGTCAGTGGTTGCAGAGTCAAGTTACTGTTCCAGAAGTGTCATTGGTGTAGCAGGAGCAGATGTATCAAAGTTGAGTTTCTGCCAACCTCCTAAATATAGTGTGTTGTGCTCCATGAGCGTAGAAATGGTGGTAGTTTTTTCCAGTGCCCTGTAGGCAGTAGCAGTTTTCATCATCACGCCAGTTCATGGTATTGCTTTGGACAGTGTTCCTGAAAGCTTAGCCTCAAGCCTACCTGATTCTTAAGCCCTCACAGTAATTCCTTGAGTTAGACCAATAAACTGTTAATAAATGCCTTTTCTGCCTAATTAGCCAGTCAGCTTTTGTTACTTTTAACTAAGAACAGTAGAAGTTGTTGCCAAGAAGTGAGATACCTGAAATTACACAACGTAAAATATGAAATGAAAGCAGGGGTTGGGGAGAGTGTTGTTAACATGGACCTCTGACCATCACAGGCCTTAAGCTGGTGGCCCTTGTTATATAGTGATGAACATACCACTTCCTGTTTCTTAAGAGTACAGCTACAGCAATAAGCGGTGTAATCAGAATGTCAGTATGTGCTCGTTATTTCTTTCTACTTTCAGCAAAATATTGAAAAAGAGGGTTAATGCAGATTAAGCTAGTCAGTCTATGAAGCAGAGATGGAAAGAAGTACATCTTTGCTAAGGGCATTTCTCGCCACATCCTGAACTCCAATTGATTGAGGGTCCTATAATTTAAAGCCTTGCAGGCCTGAAAAAATGCCAGCTGCTATAAAACTAAAGCCAGTACAAGCAAGGGACCTCTTAGCTCTAATATAAAATAAGATCAGTATCCCAAATCTTTCTCATTTGCTGGACAAAGATCAGATATAGGATGCATTTATTCACCTGAGCCTGTAGATTTTCATTGTGTTAAGACGTATCCATTAAATGAAGCGGTAGGGAGGTTTGGGACAACATAGAGACCATTGCCAAAGGACGAAAATATTCATGCTTAGTAATTGTCAGGATGTTTGCCTGTGGCTACTTGTACATGGAAATGACTGGGAGAAAATAGATGTGTAGCTTATAAAATTTTTGAATGAATTGTATTGTCAGAAACCCCAAGCATAGCTAGGTCTCTTCAGCTCTTAAAGGCTATCCTGATCCCTTAACTCATATCAACAGGACATAAACTATGAAAACTTCTGAGTGTCAAAGAGGAGCATTTTCCCTAATATCCCCACATCTGGATCCCCTAGAGGACAGACCAGGAGCCTTGAAGGACAGTGGATAATAGAGGGTCTTTGGGTCTCCCAGAAAACAGGAGGAGCTATTGCCAGTTTGGCTGACCAGAGTTTATTGCTTTGCCACGAGCAAGGAGCTCTTGCTCTTCCTGTCCAGAAGGATTTAGGATTTGCTGTGGAGCAGTAACTGCCATGTATTTTCCATTCCGGGTTTTTATTGCTGTACCCTGTTTGGTCTTTAGTATGGATCGGTAGGCAGCTGCTGTGTGAACCACAGCTGGACCTAAGGAAAGGCCATGCACATCATCTGCAGGTCCTGGTTTTGAACCTGGACGAGACCTTAGGAGTCAGGGAGCAAACAGATGTAGCTTTCTGTGTATGGGAAGAAGGGTGTCTATTGATGTTGTGCAGCCAAAAGGGTGGTAGGCTGGTTGCCTCTATTCTTTCTTCCTAACTGAAAAACTGTGTTCAGAGTAGAGTGTGAAGGCAGTGGGGGTAGGGGGATGATTTTTCAGACCATATAACACCTTTCTGGCCCAGTGCAAGCAGCTGTCTGCTGAATGTTGCTTCCAATAAAGCTATTGTTTTTCAGTTAAAAAGGCATAGGCCAAGCCAGCACTCCACTTTTTGCCCTTTCCCCCCTTCCTGCCTGGAATGCAGAGGTGGTCTGGCAGCAGCACTGAAGGCAGACACCACACACAAAGAAAAGGGAGAGAGCCTGGGTCCTTGGAGGTGGCACTAAGGACCGGCCTTAGCCAAGGGTCCCCTTAATCTGTATTTCCTGATAAGTGAGAACATTAAATCTCTTACTTACTTAAACCATTTTTTGTTGGACTTTTGGTTAATCTGTCTTTTCCACTAGCTTGTGAACTATTTGAAGCTGAGGAGGCTTTTTTTTTTTAATTGAGGTATAGTTAATATGTAACATTATATTAGTGTCAGGCATACAACATAATGATTCTATATTTCTATATATTTTGAAATGATCACCACAATAAATTGAGTTAATCTGTCCTCATACATACTAACAAAATTTTTTTTTCTCATGGTGAGGACTTTTAAGACTCTCTTAAGCAACTTTCAAATATGCAATACAATGTTATTAACTGCAGTCACTGTGCTGTACTGAGTGACAATTATATATTCATCTGTGTACCTTCTTTTCTTGATGTAATGCCTAGGAAAAACTAAGCACCTATATGTTTG
The DNA here is from genome assembly GCA_006408695.1 of Aepyceros melampus. Taxonomy (NCBI): domain Eukaryota; kingdom Metazoa; phylum Chordata; class Mammalia; order Artiodactyla; family Bovidae; genus Aepyceros; species Aepyceros melampus. Next base: position 83,876 of record SJXQ01007863.1, read on the forward strand.
ATAAGTGAAACAATTTACTGTCGTTGTTAATAAATTAAAACCTAAACTGTAATATGCTCTCTGATGAAACCTGCAAAGATTTGGAAGCAGCAAGTGAGATATAAAAAATGGTTAAATAATGCTTATTTAACGGGTTCTCATTTCAGTAAGCCAGATTTACCATGTGGCTCATAAGAGTATTTTCTTTAGTCAGATCACTTCTCTTTTTTGTAAGAATTTCAGTTTTCCTTTTGAATTGAATTCATTATAAGAGTTTTTTTAATGATTCAACTTTATAGAAAAGATATAAGAAAAGTTGAAAATATGTCAATTCCCTTTATCCAGATTCTACAAATTCTGTTTACCACATTTGCTTTATCATCTCTCCCTCATTTTTTTCCTGAAGTTTCTGAAGGTAAATTGCAGACATAATGTGGTTTTTTTTTTCCCCCAAATGAGCATTTTTCAGATCATAACAGCCTGCTTGAGTTTAGAGCTGGAGAAATACTTCAGTGTATATTTCTTTAAAATACTTCTTTGTGTATTTCCTAAATTTGCAAAGACATTCTCTTATATAACAACAGTATAATTATCAAGGTCAGTATATTAATGTTGATTTAGTTCTTTTATTCAAATTTTTCTGTTTGTCCTAACAGTGTCCTTTATAGCAGAAGAAAAAAAAAAATGGATTGGATAGATCTCTGGTCTAAGATCCAGTGGAGGATCACACAAATGGCATTTAGTCATCCTGCTTTTTAGTCTTCCTTTAATCTGGAGCAGTTCCTTGGTCTTTCTTGGTCTTTCATGACCGTGTTGTTTTTGAAGAATATAAGCAAGTTACTTCATAGAATTTGGTGTGAGCATCTTTGATTGTAACAGTTCACTTGATTCCACTTAATTCAGTTCTCCTAAAAGTTTTGTATCTTGCAAGCTTTACCTCAGTTGACTTCAGCAGGATGTCTTACCTAGGGCTCAGCATTTGTTGTCATCATCATCGTTGTTCTTGAACAGTGTTTCCCAGTCGGGCCCTACTTTCATTTTAAACAGAGTTCTTCCCTCCACAGCCTGTCCTGCACATACCTTGCTCCTCCCCGCTAAATTCCTGGAGCAGTCTTCAGTTACTGTGACCACCCAGAACACCTCCAGTTGAGAGCCACAGTTCTGTCAAATGTGCAATTGCGTGTGGGATCTTAGTTCCACCAGGCAGGGAAGCGGCACCCTGCCGTGAAAGCACAGAGTCCTAACCCCTGGAGTGACAGGGAATTCCCTGAAATCTTTAAATTAGAAAAGTCGTCTTGCTTTTTATAGAGTTGGTACTATAAACTAATTTTCCAGTTAATAGTTTTTTTTTTTAATATTGAAAATAAAAGCATTTAATATCTCTTAAAGGGCAGCCACACCTGCTTTATCCCTGGCAGAAGAGGGGAGTCACACGTGAGCTCAGAGTGGAGGGAGATTGCTTTGCCAGACCCCTGGAGACACTGGTCAGGGTCACCCCACTGGTGGTGCTGGGGACGGTGGCACCGGGGCACTTATCCCTCCATAGAGGTGGAGCGTGGTGGCCTTAGGCCAGGGCCTGGAAGAAGGGGCTCCAGGCATGGAAGCAGCGGGTGAAGGCGTGCTGCTCATTGCCCTTGTGCACGAGGCGCAGGCGGCGGGCTGCTCGTGCTCCTTGGAGCACATGTGCTGGATGTACACCTGGCAGGCCTTCAGGCTCAGATAGTTTTAATTATCATTAACCTGCAGTCTGCTACTGACAAGGTGTTTTGTTGTTATTTAATTATATTTAATAATGATAAAGCATTAAGTTGGTCATGTACGTTTTTGTATAACCTAAAATGAGAATCCTATTAAACTATCCATTTTATATAAAGAACACCACCTTAGAAGGTAACTGATATAAAATATTACTGGGAAGATTTATCTTAAAACTAGATATTTTACTGTTATAAATTTTAGGGGGAAAAGAGTTTATTTGAATTTAATTTTAATGATATTAAATGCTCTCTTTGTTTTTCTTTCAGAATTGGTCCCTAGGAAAGACCTTCTTATAGAAAATGTGCCATATTGTGATGCACCAACTCAGAAGCAGTGACTTTTACTAGAAAAAATAAAATTAAGTCTTTGTCATTTTTTAATTTTAAAATATACAACTCTAACCAAACTCCTGGAAATGCAGATATTTCTCTCTAAAATGGCATGTTGAAAATGAGTGAATTATAGTTTCATAACTAGCTTTCATGTTAAAAGGATATTGCTGAAAACTGTGGAACATAGTTAAGTATTTCTAAAGAACATTAGGTAAGAAGACTTTCATTTTCATTGAAAATCAAACTGCATAAAGTGAAATATATGGCTAGGGAGTATATTCACTTCTCTTTGACCTTGATGAGTATTTTGGCTTTATCATAGCTATTTGAGAATGAAGTGTTTTGGCAGGTTGGTGGCTTTTTTCCCATGTGAACGGAAACTATTAGATTAAAATTACTAGATTAAATGAATGTTTAGTCTCTAAAAAGATTAAATGAGTCTAAAAGTCACAGTTGTGCCAACACTCCATAGAAGGTGGCCTTTGTTTCCTAAAAGACTGAAAGTATTTCAGTACCTAAGAAATAATAATACAGTTTCATTTTAGAGACAGAGTATATCTCTGTGTTCCTAAAAGAAAACTTTGAATCAGTCTTCTGAAGATAGATGAATAAAATGTCAAAATCATATATGATAAAAGGAATAAAGAAATCCTAATTTCTTAAGGAAATAGTGGCCCTTGATCAAACTATGTAATATAGGCTTAGTAGAATTAGCTGCACTTGGACCACAGCTAGACCTTATAGTGAAAATATAATATGTGGCTGCACCCTCTTCGTTATAATGAATAAGATCTAAACGGGTTTTTTTCTTCAACGTGTTTCTTTCCTGACAAGACTGACAGTATCACAAAATTGCTTGGCGTTCTACCATCTAATGGTAGAAACTACAGAATTATATTTAGTATTCTTTTTGTTTCTCTTTTATCTGTACGTCTTTACCATTCTATTTGCTCAGTGAACAGTGTGTCCTCTTCATTCACTGGTCAGTTCTCCCATTTGATGACACAGGGTTTTTAATTTTTACAAGATTCTCAATGCAAAATGCTTTGTTTGTTGGCAAAAACATATTGGTATAGTCATACTGAATATAAATGTCATATTTTAAAATTATTTAATTTTAGTAAGTAAATTGTTGAAATTATTTTGACATAGTATACTTAACAGTAAACCAGAGACTACCCTTTATGTTACCTAGTAATTTGAACATTGGTTAGTATATGAAATGAATTATATAGAAGATTCATTACATAATTTTTTATCTCATACATATTTCTTATTGTGTGTATGGAAATTAAACTACATAAAAATAAAAGTTGCTTCACATTTGAAATTTGCCCTCTTAAGAAGATGCTAAAAGTCTTCTTATACAATTACTGGTAAATTGTCTGACTTACTATTATTACCATTATTGTTTCTCTAAATGTCTGTATTTTATATATTGAGGAAAGCTGAGGAAGTTTGATATATACTTTAATTGTTTCAGTATTATTTAACATTTTTAGAAGTTTCTATCTAGCTTTTTTCTTTAATCTGAATTCCCTTGTTCTGTTCTTCACTCATGTTAATTTAAATACCTCATCAAAAAGTAGTTCTTTATTTTTGCAATGTAGTTTTCATTAAGAACAATAGAGATTGATAATTAACATGTAAAATAATCATTTAAATGTTTATTAAAGCTAGTAGCTTAGACATTTTAAGACATGTACTATATGTATATAATATATTCATCATATATATGTATATATATTACATATGTGTGTGTGTGTATGCATTATGTCTTTGTGCCTTAAGACTCTGCCATAAATTTCATTTGTAATATACCAAGATATCAACAACAGGTTTCACTGTCATGAAATTTTTAGATTTGGCACCCTATCCTTAAATAGCATGTATTTATATTTCAAATGAATTTTAACATTATTTAATAGTTTTATTAGATCAGTTAAAACAATTTGTGAGATTTTGGCCTGTTGTGAAACAAAGATTTTCAGTACTCTAGAGAGTAAATTTTGAGAATGCTGAATATCTTAGTGCCTCACTTCTCAGGTACGATGTCAAATTTAATTAAATCTCTTTTAGTTAGTTTAAAAAAAACTTCCTGTTTCCAAAGGGAATTACCCACATCTAACATTTCACTTTGACTGTTGAAACCTATTGAAAGAAGATGGTACAAACTCTAATTGCAGATATCTAGGCTCAGAGGCCCAGCAGGACTTTGTAAAACAATCTTTTGGCAGAAGTTAGAAAGGGTGTATGGCAGGAGAATCAGATTTGGCAGGCAAGTGTGAGGAAGAATCCTTCACTAAAGGTTTGAAGCTAGGGAAATACGAGAGAGAGCTTGCATAACATTTGGTTCAGAACACTGAAAGAAAGACTTGAGTCTAATTGTGTTTAACTTGGTCCTCATTTTGCCTGCAGTTGCATATTTTAACATTAGTACAATGTCCAAAAAAATGCAAAGTAATAAGAATAGGTAGAATAACAATCATTTCCCTGTAAGCACAAAGCCATAGGTCAACAAAGAAATGAAAATTCCTGTTCTTAAGCAGAATTTTCTAAAGCGAAAGTAGATAAATACAAAATTAATTTAACTTTACTATGTATCAGGAGTAACCTATGAGAAGTGAAATGCAAAAAAGATCCTGTTTATAATAGCAAACAAAACTATAAAATAAGAAGCAACTTAAAATATACATATAGACCTAAAAAATGAAAGACCAACTGTATTCCTAAATGGGATAATTTATAGTTGGTGGATATCATTCCCATACTTATTTTATACTTTTATTAAATGCGTGTGTATTCAGAACAATATGTAGTTTTGTTCTGTGGCTTTAAAATGCAAATGAATAGTGTTACGCTTCATATATTCTGCAGCTTACTTTTTACCACACATTAAGTTTTGAGATTTATCTATATTGTTGGATAAGTATCTAGGTATTTCAGTTTTATGTCTTATTCCTTTGTAACAATAAGCTAGTTTATTTATCTATGTCTCTTTATAAGCAATAGCATTGTTCTTTTTTTTTTTTTGATATTGCAAACAAATTTGCTGATAATGCTGGCCCATGGATTCTTGCACCAATGCAAAAGTTTATCTGAATATATACCAAGAAGCAGGACTGTTAGGCATAGTGTATGTACATACTTTAGTCTTCTAGGAATTTAGCAGCTTACTCCAATAGCATGTGTAAGATTCGTTTTCTCCATATCCCCACTGTTGTTATGTATGACTTTTCTCACTTTTGTCAAACTGATGAATATGAAAAGGTATCACATCATTTTAATTTGCATTTCTGGATTTCTGATGAGGTGGATCGTCCTGTCATGTTTATGGTCATACAGTTTTCCATTATGGATGTGTACTTGTTTCCTTTGTTCCCCTTGCTCTGTTGGGCTATCTGGCTTTTCTTACTGCTTCCTTATATACTCTTGCTATTACTCCTGTGTTGCTTATCTGTGATGCAACTGCCTTTTTCCAGTATGTAATTTGTCTTTGAATTCTATGATAAGCCTGTTGTTTGGGGCTTTATTTTTAGTGTATTCCTTTAAAAAAATATTTTCCTTTATTAATTTTGCATTTATAGCTTTTTAAGAAATTATTTTCTACTCCAAAGTCATAAAAATGTTCTAATACACATTTTCCTCTGAATATTGATGTTTTGCTTTTTATGTTTGGGCCTTTCTTCCATCTAGAATTTATTTTTGTTTATGATATGAGCAGGATATATATATATAATTTTTTTTTAATAAGGTGACAGTTTGCTTCACCATCATTTATTGAATAGCCCATTTTTTTTCCTGGTATCATGTAAAACTACTTTGATCATATCCCAAGTTACTATTGAACTCAGTCTAACCGTCTTAGCTATTCAGGGACTTTGCTCCTACAATTCTCCTCTGTCCTTTGCCAAATATTTTTTCCCCTCTGTCCACTGGATTGTTCTCAACAGCATTCAACATTATGAAATATTTCCCATCTTAAAAAATTTTTTCTTGAACCCCACCCTCAAGCTTCAGTAGCACTATTCTGCTCTTCCTTGTCCTAAGAAGTTTCTATATTTACTGTCTCTTCTCCGTACCCATTCTCTCTTATACACAGACCTCAGTCAGAATTTAATCCTAACCACTCCACTAAAACCCTGTCCCAGTTACTGTTGACCTCTGCTTGGAAAGTCTAAAGGTCAGTTCTCAAATCTTGTTTTATTCATTCTGTCATCAGCAACTGGCATCAATTGATCATTCCCTCTCTCTTGAACAAAGACCTAGACACACATTTATTGTAGACTTACCACAAGTAGGATACAGCCATGAACCAAAGCAAAAAAAATGCCTACCTCGTCATCTGTTTATAATTTTAGATCCCTCAGCCCTTCTTGATGTTGCTCTTAGCCTTCTCTGGGAAGAATCACCTGTATGAACTGCCTGAAATGGCTCCTATACCCTCTAATTTATGGTTGGTTCAGCCAATGGGGGACCCTGACCAGAGATCAGAAGGAGGGAAGAGAACAACGGCAGGTATTTCTTTTCCTGGCTCTGTCCCTCAGAGATTGCCCCACGGGGTGTCCCTCAAAGTTTCAGGGCGAACTCTGTGCAGTTCTTTCCTTCCTGCTTGGATAAAAACTTCCCTCTCATCTTCAGATCTGAGGGAGCAACATCGTATCTGCTATTATCCATGTGAGTTCCTTTACACATACAGTTTTGTAAACAGTCCCTTTATAAATAAATCTTCCACAAACATAAAAGTACATCATTATTTCCTTTTGAGACTGTCACTGATGCACTTCCTTGGGAGAACTTAACTTTCTGTAGGTGAGAGACATATAATAAACACAATTTTAAAATAAATTAGATGATAAGTAATATGGAGACAGATAAGGCAGAAAAGAGAGAGAGGAAAGCTAGAAGAATAGTGTTGCCATTTTAAGTCCTGAGATCAGGGAAGGTCCAACTAAGGAAGTGATAGTTTAACCAGGATGAAGGATCTGAGAATCAAGCCCTGCAGATATCTAAGGGACGAGCTATCCAAGCAGAGGAAACTGTTAATACAGTGTTCCTGAGACAGGTTCTCATCTGCTGTGTTTTAAAGAGTCAGGAGCAAGGTGATTATAAGTGCGGAGTAGTAGGAGACAAAGTCATAGAAATGATAAGGCAGAGGAGCATAGATGCCAGATAATATAGGCCGTTTTTAAGGGCTGGTTTTTGCTCTGAATAAAACGCAGAGCCATTAGATGGTTTTGGGAAGAGGAGCAATATGATCTGATTTTAAGTTTTAAAAACATCCTTCTGGCTGTTGTGCTGAGAATAGATCATGGTGGCAAAGATGAATGTAGGGATTCCAGCTACAAGTTTCTCGCATATTATTCTGGGTAAGAGATGATTAGTCCTTATACCAGAGTGGCAGTAGTAATGGTGGTGAGAAGTGGCAGAATTCTGGGTATTTTTAATAGGGCTCCTAGATTTACTGATGGATTGAAATGAGGCAGAAGAAAGGAGTCAGGCCTGAATCCCAAGGGTTTTGGCCTGAGCAGGTGAAAGGATACTGTTGCCATCAATTGTAATGTTGAAAAAAACAAGATTTGTGAAAAAAAAGATGAAGTGTTTCATTTTGGGCATGTATTAACTGGGTCAGGAAGATCTGGAGTAAGAAATGGCAACCCACTCCAGTATTCTTGCCTGGAAAAGTCCACGGACAGAGGAGCCTGGCGGGTCACAGTCCATGAGATTGCAGTGTCGGACACTACGGAGCACGTACATATCATTATTTATTGAAATATCTGAAAGGTGATCCAAGTGTAGATGTTAATGAGACACTGGATTAAGATCTGTAGTTCAGAAAGTGGTCTGGGCTGGAGATACAAATTTGGGAGCCATTAATATAGATAAAATATTTGCAATCATGATATTGGATATAATCACCAAGAAATTGATTATATATATAGAAGAAGAAACGGAGAAGGAAATGGCTACTCACTCGAGTATTCTTGCCTGGGAAATCTTACGGACAGAGAAGCCTGGCAGGCTATGGGGTTGCAAAGAGTCAGACATGACTGAGCAACTGAGAATGCATGCATAGGAGAGGAAAAGTCAATGATTGAGTCTTTTGGGGCGCTCTGATGTTAAAAGTTAAAAACATAAGAAACAGCAAGCATAAGAGACAAGTTTCCAATAAGGTAGGATGAAATGGCAGCACATATACTAAAATTGGAACGATACAGAGATTAGCATGGCCCCTGTGCAAGTATGACACGCAAATTCGTGAAGCGTTCCATATTTTTCACTGACTCCATGGGCGTGGGTCTGGGTGAACTCCGGGAGTTGGTGATGGACAGGGAGGCCTGGCGTGCTGCGATTCATGGGGTCGCAAAGAGTCGGACACGACTGAGCGACTGAACTGAACTGAGGATAAAACAAAGAGCATGTAGAGCAAAAGTTATCAAACTATGGCTCACGGGCCAAATCTGACCCACTGTCTTTTTTTGTAAATAAACTTTTATTGGAATACTACCAAACCTAACTCATTTACATCTTCTCTTTGACTGTTTTCATACCACAGTGGCATAGTTGAGTCATTTCAACAGAAACTATGATCCACAAAGCCCAAAATTGCTATCTGGCTCCCTTACAGAAAACGTTTGTTGGCCTCTGGTGTATAGAGTCTTGGGAGTCAAGTCAAAACTGTTTCATTGAGAGGGAGTGACTGCATTGTGATCATGATTAAAATTCCATTAGAAAAGTCAACATGGAGCTGACTTTGGTGACTTCAGCAAGATCTTATCAGTGAAATAATTGAAGAAACATACTGTTGTTGAATATTCCCACGTCTCTAAGTTTATTGTAGTCACAGTTAAAATTGCAGTAGCATTTTTGTAAGGAACTGGTAATATTTACTCAACTTTGTGAGGAATAATAAAGGTTCTTAATCAGCTAAATCAGCTATGACAAAAGAGTAAAATTGGGTATCTATATGCAAAAAAAATGGAGCTCTGGTCCATGCTTGGCATCATATACAAAATAATCTCAAAATCAATCATAGACTAAATATAAAACCTCAAACTGTAAAACTTACTGAATTAACAGAAGGAAATCTTTGTGACTCTGTTCAGGCCAAGATTTCTGACCTATGACACCGAAAGCACAATACATAAAAGAAAAATAAATGGGATTTTTTTCAAAATTAAAAAAAAAAACTTTGCTCTATAAAAGATAGCTGTTAAGAGAATGAGAGGGAAAGCCAAGAACTTTTAATCATAAGATAATAAAAAAATTTAAATAGATATTTAAGTAGCTACTTCATCAGTAAATATATAAATGGAAAGCACATAAAAAGATCTCATCATTTGTCATTACAAATTAAAATCATAATGAGATACTACTACATACTTATTAGAAGAGCTAAAATTAGAATGACTGAACATATCAAGTCTTTCAAAGATGTAAAAGAACTGAAATCTTCATCACTGGGAGAAATATAAAGTGGCAGAACAACTTTGGAAAAATATTTAGCCATTTCTTGCAAAGTTAAATGTTCCCTTCCTTTATAACTGAAACCTCTCACTCCTAGATAATTACCTAAGAGAAGTGAAAGCATGAAAATTTACATGTTTATATTACACCACAAAGCAAACCATCAACTAAATAAAAAGGCAACTTCCAGAATGAGGAAAATGTTTACAAATAATATATTGATAAGAGATTATAATATAAAGAACTCATACAACTGAATAGCAAAAAAAAGTAATTTTAAAATGGGCAGTGGATCTGAATGGATATTTTTCCGAAGAGGACATTCAGACGGACAACAGGTACATGAAAAGATGGTTTTGGGGGTTTTTTTATTAGTTTTTTTTTTTTTTTTTTTGCCGAGCTATGTGGCTTGAGGGATCTTAATTCCTCAACGAGGATTGAGCCTAGGCTCTCAGCAGTGAAAGTATGGACTCCTAACCACTGGACCACGAGGGAATTTCTGAAAAGATATCCCATATCACTAATCGTGAGGGTAATGCAAATCAAAACCACAGTGAACTATCATCTCACACCTGTTGGAATAGCTGTTAACAAAAAGATAAATAGCAAGTGTTGGCAAAGGGAGCTCTCGTGCACTGTTAGTGGGAACGTAACTTGGTGCAGCCACCACGGAAAACAGTATGGAGGATTCTCAAAAAATTAGTACACCTGTATGACCCAACTACTACATTTCTCGGTATTTATCTGAAGAACATAGAAACACTAATTTGAAAAGATACATGCACTCCTGGGTTTATTGTACCATTATTTATAATAGTCAAGATATTGAAACAGCATATATGTGTATCAGTGGGTGAATGGATAAAGATGTGACTCACATATACAAAAGAATGAAAGAAATCCTGTTGCAACAACATGGATGGACATTCCTTGAAGGTATTATGTTAAGTAAGTTGGAGAAAGACAAAATGCTTATGATTTCACAGTATTTAGAATCTTAAAAAAGTAAAACAAAAACAAACTCCTAGATACAGAGATTAAATTAGTGGTTACCAGAGGGAAAGGAGGCCAACTTACGGTGATGAATGGTAACTAAATTTGTGATGGTGCTCACTTTGTAGTTATACAAATGTTGAAGTATAATGCTATACTCTTGAAGTGTATATACTTTTTAAAAAATAGGCCTACCGTATGATCCAGCAATTCTATTTCTGGATGTTTATCTGAAGGAAGTGAAAATGCTAACTGGAAAAAAATATACTCACCCCCATGTTTGTTGCAGCATTATTTATTATAGCCAAGATGTTGAAGCAACTTAAGTGTATTTTAATGAATGACTGGATGAAGAAAATGTATATATGTGTATATATGTACATGTGTGTATGCATATAGACAATGGAATAAGATTCAGCCATTAAAAAGAAAGAAATCTTGCCATTTATGACCACTTGGGTGGACCCTGTCTGCTGAGTCAAATGGAGAAAGATATCAGATGTGCTTACTTATATGTGAAGTCTAAGAAGAAAACAAAAAACTCAAACTCATAGTAATGGTTCTTGGTTTGAGGAGTGGGAGAAATAGTTGAAGAGAATCAAAAGATACAAACTTACAGTTATAAAATAAACCCTGGGTTTGTAATGTACAGCATGATGACTATAGTGAATGATATCATATATTTGAAAGTTGCTAAGGATATGTCTTAAAAGTTTTCATCACAAGAAAAAAAGATCTGCAGCTATGCATGGACTTAATGTGGTGATCATTTGACAATATGTACAAACGTTGATTGAATCATATTGTGTGCTAATATTAGTATAATGTTGAATGTCAATTTTATCTCAATTTTTTAAAAAAGACTTACTTATAGCAGCTTTATTTGTAATGGCCCCAAACTGGAAACAGTACAAATGTCCATCAGCAGATGAAGAAATAAATTAGTATATCTATACATTGGAATAGTTCTCACAAATAGAAACAAATGAACTATTGCTCAGTTCAGTTCAGTCACTCAGTCATGTCCAACTCTTTGCGACCCCATGAACCACAGCATGCCAGGCCTCCCTGTCCATCACCAACTCC
>SJXQ01007863.1:100043-222241 GCA_006408695.1 Aepyceros melampus
AGAATTGTTGCTTTTGAACTGTGGTGTTGGAGAAGACTCTTGAGAGTCCCTTGGACTGCAAGGAGATCCAACCAGTCCATTCTGAAGGAGATCAACCCTGGGATTTCTTTGGAAGGAATGATACTAAAGCTGAAGCTCCAGTACTTTGGCCACCTCATGCGAAGAGTTGACTCATTGGAAAAGACCCTGATGCTGGGAGGGATTGGGGTCAAGAGGAGAAGGGGACGACCGAGGATGAGATGGCTGGATGGCATCACGGACTCAATGGACGTGAGTCTGAGTGAACTCCGGGAGTTGGTGATGGACAGGGAGGCCTGGCGTGCTGCGATTCATGGGGTCACAAAGAGTCGGACACGACTGAGTGACTGAACTGAACTGAACTGATACTGTTTATATTAATTAACCTTTTGTAGATAGAATGAATTAAAAGTTCTTTAAAAAATATTGTCATGGATTCAAAGTACCTAAAACGTAAGTAATTTCTAGGATGATTCTTACAGGACAAAGTCAACACAGTAATCCAAAGTGCATGCGTGTTAAGTTGCCTCAGTTGTGTCTGACTCTGCAACCCTAGGGATTGTAGCCCACCAGACTCCTCTGCCTATGGGATTCTCCAGGCAAGAATATGGGAGTGGGTTGCTGTGCCCTTCTCCAGGCGATCTTCTCAACCCAGGGCTCAAACCCATGTCTCTTATGCCTCCTGCACTGGCAGGTGATTTCTTTACCACTAGTGCCACCTGGGAAGCCCAGTTCAAAATAATAAGCATCAATAAAGATTTGAGGTCCCTTCTTTTTCAGATTTGTTCTACATGTGACATATAATTTTCATTTAGTATTAGCTTGAATAGTTCTTGAAGAACATTGTCCCTTCCAACCATAAAGAATGTAAAGTGTATTAGTAGAGGCAGCATGACAAGTGAAAGTCACTCAGTCATGTCCAACTCTTTGTGACCCCATGGACTGTATGTAGCCTGCCAGGCTCCTCGGTCCATTAAATTCTGCAGGCCAGAATACTGGTATGGGTAGCCATTCCCTTCTCCAGGGGACCTTCCTAACCCAGGGTCAAACCCAGGTCTCCCGCATTGCAGGAAGCCCCATAATTGATGATAAGAAATGCACATGTTCTGGAAGCCAGAAAGAATATATTCAGTTTCTGAGTCTTATTTATTTATTGCATCAAAGAAAATGTTTATCACAAAAGGAGGCTGAATTTTTATGATAGAGCTCTGAATTTTTTTCACCTTTATCGTGTATCAGTTGTTTTCCAGGCAGGCAAATTTCAGATGTTTTATGTAAGATCAAACTACAAAACCAAATACAAGCATAATCCTATAAAATCCTTTAATTGTACTCAGATGATACATAATTTTAGAAGTTCCGTCAAAGTCAAGTTTCCCAGCGACCTTCACATATAAACTTTTGTCAGCATTGACAAAGGTTTTCCTTGATCTACAAGGTCACCTTTCTATATCAAAGTGAATTTTGATTAAAAAAAAAAACTTGCTGAGCAAATTTGATGCAAATAGTTTTCGGTCTTTTTATCATCTCTTTTTGGAAGAATATTTTCAAAAGCAGTTCTTTTCTACAATCATAGTTTGAAAGATATGAGAGCTTTTTAAGTGAAGCTTTCTCCTAAACACAAATAGTAATTTTGGAGCAGGAAATTTACTAAAATCTGGTAGTTGATGTCAGTAGGCATAATAATAAGTAGGCACATACTTAAGGAAATACACTTATTGGAGGATTTTAAAACATTGTAGGTTAAATTATTTGATATTTTAAATTGTGATAGAGAATGAGTGCATAGTTTAATATCTTCTGGAAAATCAATCTTGATATTGCAGTTATGCTTGAAAAATATTACAGAAAATTTCAAATACCCTTAATTTCATGGTAGTTCATCTCCACAAGGGAATACAATATACCATTTAAAAATAATCTTTGGAAATTTTGTGATGGTATTTGAAAAATACTTAACTGCTCAGAATAACAAATGAAACTTTCATTTTTATATACTTATTATTATGCCTACTGCCATTTAATATAGTCAAGAGGACCACGAGGGAATTTTAAAGCTGTCCACAAATTTTGCATGCCCTCCTGTTCTCCTATGGAAAAACAAAGTCAACTGAGATCTGCAGAAGTACTAAAAAGAAAGGAAAATAACATGGACATTGGGTGATGGGGAAAAGCTAACTGGAACACAGTGAGAGATGCTGGATATTGAATATCTGAGGAAGAAAATATGTTTTGGCATTCTTCTTTCATGGAATTTCTTCGTTTTAATATTCTAAGACTGATGAGTGGACTATTATTATTTCCTGTGACCAGATTGAAGCAGTAGAGAGATGGAAAGACTGTGCCACGTGCCCTTATAAACTCTCTGCCTTTATGGTGAAATTACTGAACAATACTTGTTAGTATACCATATGACTGAAGGGGCCATGCAACTGAGTTGTTAAATCATGCTATGTCCACCACATAAACACAGTTCTCTTGACCTGTGAGTGTAAGTAACAGATAATCCTTAGAGTAATGAATTTGAACTCTTGGGGCAAGTGAGTAGATTTTCCTGGTGAGAGTCTTCATTGCAAACCTTTAGTACTACTACAGGGGTCTGGTTCCATTCCTAGCTGGGGAACTAAGATTCTGCAAGCTGTGCAGGCAGAAAAAAAAAAAAAAAAGACTGCAGTTTGAAGGGAAGCAGCAACAGTCTGATTTGAACAGCTCTATTCTGCTTGTTTTTACTGATCTGTTCTGTCAATTCCTTATAGATTTACTAAGATGTTTTGTTGAAATCTGGGAAAGTTATCAGAGTATTAGATTAATGCTTTCCACTTAATAGGCAATAAAATGGTCAGTTATAATAAAGTTTCAAATTTTGATGGAAACCCAGAATACCTCATAAAGATGGGAGTTACTAGTCAAAGTGATCATTTGTAATTAGATCTCAGAGATGACTTCTGTCTCTTAGGGAAAAATAGCTACAGTGCATATGGAGTTTTAAAGTATGCTGTAACGTTTTGTTATTTGTAGAAATCTAATTCCCTGTAAGGATTAAATCAGATAATTTTTAGCATTTCAAATATTTTAAAGAGCATGCTCATGGACATCGTAGATACTGTTAATTAGAAACTTCTTTAATCAGAAAAATAAGACTGTTTGGGAAAATGTATTAGAAGATTTATTTCATTTATTATTTTATTTGAGGTGAAAAAAAATCTTTGAAAGTTCAAACCAACAAACTATATTAATAGCTTGTAATACATGCTCATCTATTTATGATACTAAATCATACTTGATTTTATTTGAGTGTAATTTTCCAATTTAATTAATTATCCTAAAAGAAGTTACACATTTAATTTAATACTCTGTTGTTAAATGAAATAAAAATGTAATTCTATCTTCTTAATTATTATTTCCCCGTAATATACAAGAAATTAACTTACATACTTCTAACAGCACATCTTCAGTGTAGCAAATTATTAGAAAGTTATAGTTTATACATCTTTTAAATACAAGGAAAATAACATAGGTTATGAATCCTATAGTGAATTGACTATATTAAAGCAACTTTCAAATAAAACCAATTTATTTCCTAGGAACAGTTTTGAAAGAGAAACAGAATTCAGCTTTGGGGTTCAGATCCCTGTTCACTGTGAGGGATGTGATTGTAGTTGTGGCCTTGGTTTTTGACAACAGGCATGTGCAGTGCGTTTATTCTGGGGCTATGAGTGATGTCCAGAAGCACCACCTTTGGCTTCAGGGCAAACTCAGGTGTACGAGGCCACCCCTGTTGGTGAGATGTTGACTAGCTTTGCTTCAGTGTTCTGTAATCTCCACAGCACACGAGGGCTTCCTAAAGGACCACTGATGTGACCCTTTTGTTTGATGTGCGGTCACTGCTATACAGACTGGCTCTAGGAAGGATGCTCTGTACTCTATTCACTCTCAAACAGCAGGCTGACTGTTCTGAGAGGACCTCAATTTGTAACTATATTTTTGTGCCAAAACATAAAGGGATATTTCTAACGGGAATTTTCTAACAGATTCTGAAGTTTCTATTTATCTTACTGTGTTTATATGTTTATATCTGCATGTTGGAGAACTCATTGCTGATTTTAAACCGAGGGTACTACATAAACGAACAGCTAATAGTTTTTATGGTCTCCATGTAATAATTCTGGTTGTCAACATTAAATATCTGTTCTTTGGGACAGTCTTCATATTTCCATGGCAATTATCCAATAATTTAAAGTGGACATGAATCCTTTCACTCCAACCAGTGCTTCCCAACTTCAGTTATTTCACATGTCAAGTTCGAAATTTTTCCATGACTGTGTAATACATACATAATTTTTAATGTATTAAAAATGTGGTGGTGACTTGTAAAGTGTGTTTTATGATTATCAGATATTCCAATAGATGGTTTACATGCAATATCATGAGTGCTGTAACCGCCCAGTAGTGTAACTGCTAATAGTCTCTTTTTATAAATAAAAAGAGAAGCAACATATTGACTTTGCTTGGCAATAAGCAGTAGAGCTAGAATCGTGAGCCAGATGATTTAACCTTTTGTCTTTATGTAGTGAATCTATTTATATCTAATTTTTTTTTTGTTTTAAGTTGATTTTGTCTTACATAAAAAGTTTTAAAACCAATGTTTAGTCTAACTTCATAGCCTTTTACTTTTAACCTATCTGTTGAAGTTTATAAGTTATATATGAGTTATATCTCTTGTAACCAGCATAGAGCTGGATTTAGATTTTTTTTTTTCCTTCTTGCTTGGCAATCTGTATTATTTAATTAGCTACCTAATCCTTTTACATTTATTTTGATTTCTTATGTATTTGGAATTATTTCTACTATCTTATTTAATATTTTCAGCTGTTATTTTATTTTTTCTCTTTCTTGATTGGTTATGAATTGAATTATTTTTATTTCATTCTCCATTATTATGGAAATTATATTATTTCTATGATTTTAGTGCCTAATTTTGTGCTTCAAGTATAAGCAATAAATCTAAAAGTTAACAATTATTTCTGCTGGCCCCAGAGGAGAAAAAAAAAAAAAAGACTGTAGTACACTTTAGCTCTGTTACCATCCCTACACCATTTATGTATTTTACATCTAGTGTTTTAATTATATATTTTTCCTTTCTTGCATTACTGGATGTGGTTTTTTTTAAATGCTTTAGAATGACCCATGTCTTTTCTTGTTTCTTTGCTAACCATTTTTTTGGTGCATTGTAGAGCCTCCCTTGGGGGAGCATTCTCTGTCTTTCTGAAATATATACATTATATTACATTGTATTATTTATGTAAGCAAATCTATGGCACCAGTGAAGGTCCCATAGGGCTTAGACAAAACCCACATTTTTCCTTTTTCTTTAATCATCTTGACTCGTGCAGGGGTTTCACTTCTGAGTCTCCCCTGACCCTGGACTCAAGTATCAAAATTTCTCGTCTGCAGAACCTCCCAAGACATTCATACTTACTTAACAACCTGTTTTTAAGCCCTCTTGATCTTTGGGCCACAGAATTTCTCTTCCTTTCTTAGGAACTTGGGTTTGTATTTTAAAACCTATTTGTTGTAATTTTCCCATCAGTTCTGGGTATTGGGAAAGGAAAGGATTTTTTCACAATGTATCTACTACTTTGCTAGAAATAGAAGCTCCTATTTAAATGTGCTACTATTTCCTTAAATTATTTTAAAGGTTTACTCACTTAAAAGGATATTGTTTAAAACAAAAAGAACAAATAAATAATTGTAGCAAAAAGCACTATGGCCCTAAGGACCTTGTCCCAAGGCAGAGGGCAAATGCCAGGGCAGGGAAAAGAGAATTGAGTCTTGAACTGGCAGTGAGATCTAAAAGGCCCAGGAAGACAAAATGCTGGGTTGGGGGGAGGAGGGAGCTGAGGACCAGGAGATAAGGAAAAAGAGGGTGGGAGAGAGAGAGGGGAGAGGGAAGAGGGAAGAGGGAAGGAGAGAGGGAGAGAGAAGAACAGAGGGAAAGAGGGAGGTCCAGAGAAGAAAGGGCCCTTGGATGCTGAGGAGACACAGAAACCAGGGAGAGAGACGTGAGCTGGGTTAAAAGGTAGATTACGGTCCAGATGGAGGGAGAGACTATGAGGATGTCTGAATTTAAGGGATGGAGCCTGAGTGAGCCATAGTTAAGGGAGCTGTTGGTCATCCTGGAATAAAGAGGCCATTAGAGGTTGCTTTGGACTCAGATGCCGGTCTTTGGTTAGCTGTGGCCGAGGTGACAGGACAGCCCAGCATGTGAAGTTGGGCCTGCCGGACACTTGGGGCCCCTGTATTCACCCAGGGAGCAGGACCAGCCCAGGATGCTGAGAAGCAAGCAAACAAAGCAGATCGACAATAAAATCCTTAACCTCTAACATCCCATCAGTTCAGTTCAGTCAGTCAGCCCTATCCAACTCTTTGAGACCCCATGGACCACAGCACGCTAGGCTTCCCTGTTCATCACCAACTCCGGAGTTTACTCAAAGTCACATCCAGTGAGTCAGTGATGCCATCCAGCCATCTCATCCTCTGGCGTCCCCTTCTCCTCCTGCCTTCAATCTTTCCCAGCATCAGGGTCTTTTCAAATGAGTCAGTTCTTTGCATCAGGTGGCCAAAGTATTCAAGTTTCAGCTACAGCATCAGTCCTTCCAGTGAATATTCAGGAGTGATATCCTTTAGGATGGACTAGTTGGACCTCCTTACAGTCCAAGGGACTCTCAAAAGTCTTCTCCAACACCACAGTTAAAAAGCATCAATTCTTCAGTGCTCAGCTTTCTTTATAGTCCAACTCTCACATCCATACATGACCACTGGAGAAACAATAGCTTTGACTAGATGGGTCTTTGAGTCTTTTCAAATGAGTCAGTTCTTTGCATCAGGTGGCCAAAGTATTCAAGTTTCAGCTACAGCATCAGTCCTTCCAGTGAATATTCAGGAGTGATATCCTTTAGGATGGACTAGTTGGACCTCCTTACAGTCCAAGGGACTCTCAAAAGTCTTCTCCAACACCACAGTTAAAAAGCATCAATTCTTCAGTGCTCAGCTTTCTTTATAGTCCAACTCTCACATCCATACATGACCACTGGAGAAACAATAGCTTTGACTAGATGGGTCTTTGTTGGCAAAGTCATGTCTCTGCTTTTTAATATGCTGTTTAGGTTGGTCATAGCTTTTCTTCCCAGGAGCAATCGTGTTTTAATTTCATGGCTGCAATCACCATCTGCAGTGATTTTGGATCCCAAGAAAATAAAGTCTGTCACTGTTTCCACTGTTTCCCCATCTATTTGCCATGTTAACATCCCACAGATTGATATAAAATTATTTCACTACATCACAGTAACTAGAATTCCACGGACAGTAGATTACTGAGGCTTGTAATGACAATACTGGGAGCTACGATTTATTTACAATAGAGCATAATTTTAGGCAAAGGTGATTTGCTGTTATCCTACAAAGTAGACATTTCTCTTTATTTTAGAAATGAGAAAGTGTGATATCTGAGATTTGAAGAACTTGTGCAAGGCCATGAATAGCAAACAATGATACTGTCATTAGAATATAGGTCTTTCCTTAAAAAACAAACAAAAAAAATCTAGGTCCTTATTATCTTAAAGCTTATATGCTTGCTGCTGTTATTTTTCTTTTTTACTCAGCACACGTACTTTTAAAAACTATTAAAGTTTTTAAAGACATAAATAGGAAAAAAAGTAAATTCAGTGCTAACATGACTTCAGTAATAAGACCCGTGAAGCCCAGAGTGCATTTAGAAAATTTCCCACCCTGTAGCCATAGGGACAGACCAGAAATCTGACAAACTCTGGAGCTTTGCATCTTGAGGTTTCTATATAATAATCCCTCTTTCCCTCTGAGGTACCTACACTGCAATGAATGAGGCTGAGAAACCCCAGGTGGAGGTGTGTGAGTTTCTACAGGTGTCCAGTTGTCTCTGTAGAAAATGTGTGTAGAAAGTGTTAGTCCTTAGTTGGCTCTGACTCTTTGCGACCCCATGGACTGTAGCCCACCAGGCTCCTCTGTCCAAGGGATTTTCCAGGCAAGAATACTGGAGTGGGTTGCCATTTCCTTCTCCACAGGATCTTCCTGACCCAGGGATTGAACCTGGGTCTCATGCATTGCAAGCAGATTCTTTACCATATGAGCCACTAGGGAAGCCTAGTGTTGTCTCTGTTCAGTTCAGTTCAGTCGCTCAGTCATGTCTGACTCTTTGTGACCCCATGAATCACAGCATGCCAGGCCTCCCTGTCCATCACTAACTCCCAGAGTTCACTCAGACTTACATCCATCAAGTCAGTGATGCCATCCAGCCATCTCATCCTCTGTCGTCCCCTTTTCCTCCTGCCCCCAATCCCTCCCAGCATCCGAGCCTTTTCCAATGAGTCAACTCTTCATAGGAGGTGGCCAAAGTATGGGAGCTTCAGCTTTAGCATCATTCCTTCCAAAGAAATCCCAGGGTTGATCTCCTTCAGAATGGACTGGTTGGATCTCCTTGCAGTCCAAGGGACTCTCAAGAGTCTTCTCCAACACCACAGTTCAAAAGCATCAATTCTTCTGTGCTCAGCTTTCGTCACAGTCCAACTCTCACATCCATACATGACCACAGGAAAAACCCTAGCCTTGACTAGATGGACCTTTGTTGGCAAAGTAATGTCTCTGCTTTTCTTTTTTTTTTAAATTAATTTTTATTTTTTAGTTTGTTTTGCTTTACAATACTGTATTCGTTTTGTTACACATTGACATGAATTAGCCATGAGTGGACATGANTTGTTTATTTTTGCTTTTATTTCCAATATTCTGGGAGGTGGATCATAGAGGATGCTGTTGTGATTTATGTCGGAGACTGTTTTGCCTATGTTCTCCTCTAGGAGTTTTATAGTTTCTGGTCTTACATTTAGGTCTTTAATCTATTTTGAATTTATTTTTGTGTATGGAGTTAGAAAGTGTTCTAGTTTCATTATTTTACAAGTGGTTGACCACTTTTCCCAGCACCACTTGTTAAAGAGATTGTCTTTACTCCATTGTATATTCTTACCTCCTTTGTCGAAGATAAGGTGTCCATAGGTGTGTGGATTTATCTCTGGGCTTTCTATTTTGTTCCATTGATCTATATTTCTGTCTTTGTGCCAGTACCATACTGTCATGATTGTGGCTTTGTAGTAGAGCCTAAAGTCAGGCAGGTTGATTCCTCCAGTTCCATTCTTCTTTCTCAAGATTGCTTTGGCTATTCGAGGTTTTTTGTATTTCCATACAAATTGTGAAATTATTTGTTCTAGTTCTGTGAAAAATATCATTGGTAGTTCAATAGAGATTGCATTGAATATATAGATTGCTTTGGGTAATATACTCATTTTCACTATATTGATTTTTCCAATCCATGAACATGGTATATTTCTCCATCTATTAGTGTCCTCTTTGATTGCTTTCACCAGTGTTGTATAGTTTTCTATATATGTCTTTAGTTTCTTTAGGTAGATATATTCCTAAGTATTTTGTTCTTTGCTTTGCAATGGTGAATGGAATTTTTTCCTTAATTTCTTTTTCTATTTTTTCATTATTAGTGTATAGGAATGCAAGGGATTTCTGTGTGTTGACTTTATATCCTGCAACTTTACTATATTCATTGATTAGTTCTAGTAATTTTCTGGTGGAGTCCTTAGGGTTTTCTATGTAGAGTATCATGTCATCTACAAACAGTGAGAGTTTTAATTCTTCTTTTCCAATTTAGATTCCTTTTATTTCTTTTTCTGCTCTGATTGCTGTGGCCAAAACTTCCAGAATTATGTTGAATAGTAGTGGTGAAAGTGGGCATCCTTGTCTTGTTCCTGACTTTAGGGGAAATGCTTTCAATTTTTCACCATTGAGGATAATGTTTACTGTAGGTTTGTCATATATAGCTTTTATTATGTTGAGATATGTTCCTAGGTTGGTCATAGCTTTGCTTCCAAGGAGTAAGCGTCTTTTAATTTCATGGCTGCGATCACCATCTGCAATGATTTTGGAGCCCCAAAAAATAAAGTCTGACACTGTTTCCACTGTTTCTCCATCTATTTGCCATGAAGTGATGAGACCAGATGCCCTCATCTTCCTTTTCTGAATGTTAAGCATTAAGCCAGCTTTTTCACTCTCCACTTTCACTTTCATCAAGAGGCTTTTTAGTTCTTCTTCACTTTCTGCCATAAGGGTGGTGTCATCTGCATATCTGAGTTTATTGATATTTCTCCCAGGAATCTCAATTCCAGCTTGTGCTTCTTCCAGTCCAGCATTTCTCATGATGTACTCTGCATAGAAATTAAATAAATAAACAGGGTGACAATATACAGCCTTGACATACTCCTTTTCCTATTTGGAACCAGTCTGTTGTTCCATGTCCAGTTCTAACTGTTGCTTCCTGATCTGCATATAGGTTTCTCAAGAGGCAGGTCAGATGGTCTGGTATTCCCATCTCTTTCAAAAGTTTCCACAGTTTATTGTGATCCACATAGTCAAAGGCTTTGGCATAGTCAGTAAAGCAGAAATAGATGTTTTTCTGGAATTCTCTTGCTTTTTCCATGATCCAGCAGATGTTGGCAATTTGATCTCTGGTTCCTCTTCCTGTTCTAACACCAGCTCGAACATCAGGAAGTTCACGGTTCACGTATTGCTGAAGCCTGGCTTGGAGAATTTTGAGCATTACTTTACTAGCATGTGAGATGAGTGCAGTTGTGCGGTAGTTTGAGCATTCTTTGACATTGCCTTTCTTTGGTATTGGAATGAAAACTGACCTTTTCCAGTCCTGTGGCCACTGCTGAGTTTTCCAAATTTGCTGGCATATTGAGTACAGCACTTCCACAGCATCATCTTTCAGGATTTGAAATAGCTCTACTGGAATTCCATCACCTCCACTAGCTTTGTTCGTCGTGATGCTTTCTAAGGCCCACTTGACTTCACATTCCAGGATGTCTGGCTCTAGGTGAGTGATCACACCATCATGATTATCTTGGTCGTGAAGATCTTTTTTATACAGTTCTGTGTATTCTTGCCACCTCTTCTTAATATCTTCTGCAGTACAGCACTTCCACAGCATCATCTTTCAGGATTTGAAATAGCTCTACTGGAATTCCATCACCTCCACTAGCTTTGTTCGTAGTGATGCTTTCTAAGGCCCACTTGATTTCACATTCCAGGATGTCTGGCTCTAGGTGAGTGATCACACCATCATGATTATCTTGGTCGTGAAGATCTTTTTTATACAGTTCTGTGTATTCTTGCCACCTCTTCTTAATATCTTCTGCGTCCGTTAGGTCCAGACCATTTCTGTCCTTTATCGAGCCCATCTTTGCATGAAATGTTCCCTTGGTGTCTCTAATTTTCTTGAAGAGATATCTAGTCTTTCCCATTGTGTTGTTTTCCTCTATTTCTTTGCATTGATTGCTGAGGAAGGCTTTCTTATCTCTTCTTGCTATTCTTTGGAACTCTGCATTCAGATGCTTATATCTTTCCTTTTCTCCTTTGCTTTTCACCTCTCTTCTTTTCACAGCTATTTGTAAGGCCTCCCCAGACAGCCATTTTGGTTTTTTGCATTTCTTTTCCATGAAGATGGTCTTGATCCCTGTCTCCTGTACGATGTCATGAACCTACATCCATAATTCATCAGGCACTCTATCTATCAGATCTAGTCCCTTAAATCTATTTCTCACTTCCACTGTATAATCATAAGGGATTTGATTTAGGTCATACCTGAATAGTCTAGCGGTTTTCCCTGCTTTCTTCAATTTCAGTCTGAATTTGGCAATAAGGAGTTCATGATCTGAGCCACTGTCAGCTCCTGGTCTTGTTTTTGTTGACTGTATAGAGCTTCTCCATCTTTGGCTGCAAAGAATATAATAAAATTGTCTTTGTAGGTTCTAAGAAATACTGAAGTGAGCCTCTTCCCCAGGCCCCTGACTTGCATGAGAGAGCACCGAGTCTTCACCCAGACTGCATTCCGTCCAGAGCAGAGTCAATCGTGGCTTTCCAGCTCTTTGTCAGGGATATCCTTTGTGACTCTGGGCAGAAAACTGGAGACAGCCACCAAGATCCTGGGTCTGAAGTCCAAAGTTAAGGTCGGAGAAAACTTGCAGGAAATTGGGACAGAAAGCTGATGGGGACTGTAGCTCACCTAGATCTTGTATTTCTATGGTCAGAGTTGACGTATATAAAGAGGAGTTATGTTTCATGACTGAAAATGAGTGTGAGGAGGAGGCCTTACCCAGATTGAAGAATTTTCTGAAAGTGTGTTTTACCGAACTTAAGGAAGATCACTCCTGTGGGCAGAGTTCTCCACAGTGTATAGCTGCCGCTGACCTCCTACATCTTGGTTGTTGCTCGCTTTAGAGTGGGACTGGGTTCATGGACCCTCTAGCGTCAGGCTGTAGTCAGAGTGGATGGAAATGCATGCATAAATCCTACCAGGTCATTAGGAAGCCAGGATTCTGAAGGGAACGGAGATCAGCTGTTATGGATCACATCACTGCAGAAAGATTCATTCTTATTTTCAGAACACTGTCAAGTATCATTTCCTTATTAAACTTTTAAGTGAATCTGCTCCAAATGTTTCTGTGTCTGTGCATAAAGTCTTGATTTTATTTTGTCAAAACATAGAAAAGATAAAGCTATAAGAAATTCTTAATATTTACATTTCTTTAGTGATATAAAGTGAATGCTAAATATACCATTTTTAGCATTATTAGCCATATATTAAATGATATTATTTAATAATATTAAATAGTAAAAAGTATTCAGTTGTATTATCACACTTACAATGTTAGTTTAAAGGTAATTGTATCAGTCACTTATGTATGGGTTTATCTAATGTAAGTTCCTAGTTCCAGAAAAGAGGTCAGGTTTGTATCTCAGGTATGAAAAAAGACACTTGGAAACATAGCAAGAGCATGTGTGAGGAAGCTGAGGGATTCAGAAAGGTGTGAAAAAGGGGAAGTAAGATGATTATTTGCTTCCCTGGTGGCTCAGAGGAAAAAGCATCTGCCTGCAATGCAGGAGGCCCGGGTTCAATCCCTGGCTTGGGAAGTCCCCTGGAGAAGGAAATGACAACCCACTCCAGTATTCTTACCTGGAGAATCCCATGGACAGAGGAGCCTGGCGGGTTACAGTCGATGGGGTCGCAAAGAGTTGGACACGACTGAGCGACTTCACTTCAAAGTACTAATGGGCTTCCCAGGTGGCACTAATAGTAAGGAACCTGCCTGCCAATGCCAGAGACTTAAGAGACTCAGCTTTGATCCCTAGGTCAGGAAGAGCCCCTGGAGGAGGGGATGGCAACCCACTCCAGTATTCTTGCCTGGAGAATTCCATGGACAGAGGAGCCTGGCGGGCTACAATCCATAAGGTTGCAAAGAGTCACACATGACTGATGCAACTTAGCACACACAACGTACTAAATAGATAGTATCTGCAGAGTAAATAAAGAACTGAAAGTACATGCAGACACTATCTACTGTCTATCTATCTCTATTATCTATCTACCTGTCATCTGTCTCTCTAGCATCTCTCTCTCTAGCATCGGTCTATGTCTATCTATCTATCTATAGGTCTGTCTGTCTATTTATCTACCTATCATCTGTCTATCTATCATTATCTCTCTAACATCTATCTATATCTGTTTATCTGTTTATTGATTTATTATCTATCTATCTGTCTATTCTGCTTTGATACTATCACTAACCAGTATTGAGAACTTCACCATGTACCCTACTTCTGTAGAGCTGAATTTACTTTTCTGTTTAGCCATTCATTCATTCACTCATTCATCCCTTACCAGTCATTTATTGAGTGCCTATTATATGGAGGTGCCATACTTGATGCCAATTGTATGGTGCAAAGCAAAACCGACTCGTAGTATATATGTAATATTAGGATGCATATATTCATCTGAGAAATGAGACTCAACCTGCCACTCCTGCCTCGCAGGACTGTGAGAGAATAGAATGAAGGGTAGTTACGCTGCATGTTTATAACTCCGCTACTGCACACAAATGTCAAGAATTAAGTGAGTTACTTTGTCTTTGAAAAGTTATCCTTCCACTCTCACAGGTCAGATTACTACATAAGGTATGACACAACACCTCTCTCTTTTTTTATTATCTGGATTTTTATTATTAATATTTAACTTTTCCACTTGACTGGGCTTTATGATGAGCTGAATGAATGTATGTTGGCTTGGAGAAGTCCAATTTCATTAGTGTGGAAATTTTCAGAGTCATGCACCTGGACTGTTGGTAGTCTAATGAACATAGACTCAGATAGCAGGGCTCTAAGCTTTACCCTTCCAATAGAGCAGTTTTACTAGGATTTGTTTTATTAATTCAAGACTTATAAAATATATCATTAAATATAAAGAGGAAGTATCACTGCCTTTAAAGCATATTTTAAACCAAATGTGGCACAATAATTTCTAGTGCTATGATTTGAAGGAAAAAATTAAAATATGAGATTTGGTTCTAATTCTTTAGCTATTAAGTATTTTTAATTCAGATAGTATCATAATTTGGCCAATAGTTTGTCTATTATGTTGCAAGTCCTTGGTATGATACATTAGGAAAAAATTCTATTTCAAAGAAAAAGGAAACTTGCAGACTCCTAGGTCTATGTTGAGCTTAGATGGTCTTTTTTCCTACTGCATATTTTATTTATGAATCATGCGCTTGGTGTATGAAGTAGAAGAGTGCTTGGGATTGCTTTTTAGCACAATAGCTTTACACAGTATGATACAGACTATATAAAATAATATATTTTATTTTCAAATCCATTGCTTTAGCATACATACTTAACAGATTTCATATTACACTTGGTAACTTAAATTTAAAACAATATGGTAAAAATTGTAAAGGCTTTTTTTTAATCATTTTTTAAGGCAACAATCACTTAGAGCTACATTTCTTTACTCATTTTTAAATATGATTACCTTGATTTCAACCAGGACATCGTAAAGCGCAGACACAATAATGAAATTGGTATAATCAGCACTCACTGACTGAATGCATAGTACATACCCAGTTTAGTGACTCAAAAACCCTAGACCTTGAAGGATTCTCAAAAGACTTTATGCACTAGCTTCCTATAATTAGTGGAAATGTTTTCTAAGTTATTTGTATCATCCAAAATAATTGGTGATCTTTGTTCCTTTGGAAACTAAAACAGCAGTTATATCATGAAATCACTTGTGTGTCCATCTTCAGCTTTCTGACTTTATCATTTTGTGACTCATTTATACTATTTTATAGTTCATACATGATATGAGAAAGTATTTACTTTTTTACATCTTTTTTTACTTTAGTTTGATTTGCTATGTTTCAGGTATACAGCAGTGTGATTCAGTTACATTTATATATGTGTGTGTGTGTGTGTGTGTGTATGTATATGAGGGGAGTGGTTTCCATGTGGCACTAGTGGTGAAGAACCCACCTGCCAAAGCAGGAGACATCAGAGACATGGGTTTGATCCTTGGGTCAGGAAGATCTCCTAGAAGAGGGCATGGCAACCCACTCCAGTATTCTTACCTGGAGATACCCATGGACAGAGGAGCCTGGAGGGCTACAGTCTATAGAGTCGCAAAAGAGCTGGACACGACTCAAGCCACTTAGCATGCATGCACTCACACATATATATGTGTGTATGTATATATGGGTATGCATGTATGTATGCGTATGTATCTATATACATACACATATACATGTATGCATATTTTCCTATTCATTTCCATTATAGGTTATTATGAGATATTGAATATAGATCCCTTTGCTATATAGTTGATCCTTGTCGTTTATCTATTTTTATATGTATATATATGTGTGTGTGTGTGTTTGTTAATCCAGACACATACTTTATTCATTCCCTACCCACTTTCCATTTTGGTAACACTAAGTTTTTCTTTATCTGTGAGTCTATTTCTATTTTGTACATAAGTTCATTTGTATCACATTTTGGATTCCACATAAAAGGTATCATAATATTTGTCTTTCTCTGACTTACTTCACTTAAAATGATCATTTCTTCTTGCAACCATATTGCTAAAAGTGGCAAAATTTCATTTTTATGACTAATATTCCATTGCATATATGTACCACATTTGCTTTATCCATTCATCTGTGGATGGACACCTGGGTTGCTTCCATGTCTTGGATATTATGAATAGTGCTGCAGGGAACACTGAAGTGCCTGTATTGTTTTGAATTATGGTTTCCTCTGGAGTGGGACTGGTAGATCATATGGTGGTTCTCTTTTTCATTTTTTGAACAACAGCCATACTGTTCTCCATAGTGGCTGCATTCCCACCAATAATGTAGGAAGGTTCCCTTTTATTTTCTAATGTTTCAGTATTTACTGAATATTGTACACACACCAGCTTTTGTTGAACAGTGTGTGTGTGTGTACACACACGTATATTTGATTGAATTCATGATAGACTGGAAATACATGTGTATATAGTTAGTTCATTATTTATAATCACTAAGGTCCTTAAATGTTTCTTAGAATAAATAAACAAATGATTGATTTATGTAGTATTTGAACAGAATAAGTATATTCTTTCTACCTCATTAACCACCTAGTTCCCAAATCAAAAAGGTGGAAGCTTCCCTAGTTTTCACTCCTCCCAGTCCTCTTTCTAACACTTGCTTTGTAGCGTTATCAGCCCCCACTAGACTTCTGGATGTTCTTTCCCTAAAGACCTCCCCACATGACATTTTAACCTCACAGGTACTCTGTGTTGTCTTGATACACTGTGGCCTCTTGGAGGACCCAACCAGTGTGTTACCTGAGATCTTTTCATTCCTCCCACCTCCAGGAACCAGTGATTACCTTTGGGAGACTTAATCACTCTCGTAAAGAACTTGTGTTCAAGTCAGTCATCGAGTAATACAATTGATTTTACTTCCTAATGATCACAGACTTCAGATTGAAGAGAATAGATATTTTTATTCATCTCTAATTGCCAACTGAAAGCTATCCAAATTTTGTAAGAAGAAGACTAAAACTTTTATCTACTATGAAACTAGGAGACAACAGCATCCTTAAATTATAAATTGTAGAAAATAGCTTTCAAATTCAGTGAAATCTGTACTAAAAGGAGGAGAAATACCAAGAGTAGATGCTGACTTATTCAGCTACTAAATAATGTAAAGTTCTCTAAATGGCACAGCCTTAAAAAGCCCAATGAAAACGTGCACCTCAGATCTGTGGGAATTAGAGAACTTCCAGACCTGGGACATCCTGAAGCAGTGTTTCATACCTCAGAGGACCAGCTGACATCTGCTCAGAGGAGAAGCCTTGCTGGTCTGCCAGGCTGTGTGTCACTTGTAGCCTGTCAGGGAGCTGTGAATAGAAGCAAGTTGGAAAACACTACTCAGTGTAGTTTGCAAAGAAATGAATCACTGCAGCCCTATAACACATACCTCTTCATTACTCACCAAGTGGAGATTTTGACACCACCACTAGTCCTGATGACTCTAAACTTATTTGAAAGTAAGGAGTGAGTTGACACAGCCTGTGCCGTTGCAGGTGTGACAGAGTAGCTGGTATCAGATGGATCATCTCTCCCACAAAGTTAACAAAAACTAAACCAAAACAGACGAACAGATAAAAAACTATTTGACAGCACTTATAAGCAATGTTGCAGACAAAGTGATTGGAGGGGCTGCAACCCTTAAAAGAAGAGAAAGACACAAAGTAGAACCGCATGGACCCCTTTTCCTCTGGAGGGACTTTGCAATCCAGTGACACAGATATTCAGTTCAGTTCAGTCACTCAGTCATGTCCAACTCTTTGTGACCCCATGAACCGCAGCACACCAGGCCTCCCTGTCCATCACCAACTCCCAGAGTTCACTCAGACTCATTTCCATTGAGTTGGTGATGCCGTCCAACCATCTCATCCTCTGTTGTCCCCTTCTCCTCCTGCCCTCAATATTTCCCAGCATCATGATTGGAGGGGCTGCAACCCTTAAAAGAAGAGAAAGACACAAAGTAGAACCGCATGGACCCCTTTTCCTCTGGAGGGACTTTGCAATCCAGTGACACAGATATTCAGTTCAGTTCAGTCACTCAGTCATGTCCAACTCTTTGTGACCCCATGAACCGCAGCACACCAGGCCTCCCTGTCCATCACCAACTCCCAGAGTTCACTCAGACTCATTTCCATTGAGTTGGTGATGCCGTCCAACCATCTCATCCTCTGTTGTCCCCTTCTCCTCCTGCCCTCAATATTTCCCAGCATCAGAGTCTTTTCAAATGAGTCAGCTCTTTGCATCAGGTGGCCAAAGTATTGGAGTTTCAGCTTCAGCATCAGTCTTTCCAGTGAACACTCAGGACTGATCTCCTTCAGAATGGACTGCTGGATCTCCTTGCAGTCCAAGGGACTCTCAAGAGTCTTCTCCAACACCACAGTTCAAAAGCATCAATTCTTCAGTGCTCAGCTTTCTTTAGAGTCCAACTCTCACATCCATACATGGCTACTGGAAAAACCATAGCTTTGGCTAGACAGACCTTTGTTGACAAAGTAATGTCTCTGCTTTTTAATATGCTGTCTAGATTGGTCATAACTTTCCTTCCAAGGAAGAAGCATCTTTTAATTTCATGGCTGCAATCACCATCTGCAGTGATTTTGGAGCCCCAAAAGATAAAGTCAGCAACTGTTTCCACTGTTTCCCCATCTATTTGCCACGAAGTGGTGGGACTGGGTGCCATGATCTTAGTTTTCTGAATGTTGAGCTTTAAGCAAACTTTTTCACTGTCCTCTTTCACTTATTCATCAAGAGGCTTTTTAGTTCTTCTTCACTTTTTTCCATAAAGGTCATGTCATCTGCACATCTGAGGTTATTGATATTTCTCCTGGCAATCATGATTCCAGCTTGTGCTTCCTCCAGCCCAGTGCTTCTCATGATGTACTCTGCATATCAGTTAAAAAGCAGGGTGACAATATACAGCCTTGATGTACTCCTTTTCCTGTTTGGAACCAGTCTGTTGTTCCATGTCCAGTTTTAACTGTTGCTTCCTGACCTGCATACAGATGATTCAAGAGATAGCCCATCTCTTTCAGAATTTTCCACAGTTTATTGTGATCCACACAGTCAAAGGCTTTGGCATAGTCAATAAAGCAGAAATAGATGTTTTTTTCTGGAACTCTCTTGCTTTTTCAATGATCCATCATATGTTGGCAATTTGATCTCTGGTTCCTCTGCCTTTTGTAAAACCATCTTGAACATCTGGAAGTTCACGGTTCACGTACTGCTGAAGCCTGGCTGGGAGAATTTTGAGCATCACTTTACGAGCGTGTGAGATGAGTGCGACCAAGCAAAGAGCAGCATTTTCCTGGGGTGAGGATACAGAGGTCACAGTTCAGGAAATGACAGAGAAGTTGGAAACTGAGTGGGAGGTGGGGTCCCATAGTTTGTAACAGATTTCCCTAATTTGTTGACTGCTGAGCAGTGCATGCACAGAAATTAACCAAGAAATTAACCAAAGAGCAGCAGCTGGAGGATGAACTTCTGAGCAAACTCTCCAGCAGCTTCCAGGTGCTGGGAGACCCCATGCCCACTTCAAGTGCATGGGAAACACTTTGGTGTCCTGGACAAATTCCAGAAGGGCCAAACTCTGGGAATAGCATCACACTCTCAAGTAACAGCTGACCTTTAAGCCTAGCTCTGAACAGGAGCAGGATTTAGTCTCTCTGCCAATCAAAAACAATTTCACTCTTGTTGGAGGAAAATAATATCGTCCAAAGCCTATGTAGGTTTTCACCCACAAAGTCTGGCATCTAACTTAAATTAATGAAGAAAAGGACCAACCAACTAACAAGAAAAACTAACAATAGCATTATCAAAAAGGGACTTTGAAATAACCATGATCAATATGTTCTAGAGATAAAGTGGGAGGAATGCTTTCAGCAAAGACTTGAAATCCATTTTTACAAATAGAGTGATAAAATCCCCCCTCCCAAAAAAACCCTAACAGTACATTTAATAGGTGGGTTTAATGGTGTATTAGAAACAGCAGGACTGAGAGTTAGTGACCGGGTCTGTGGAAAGTATATACATTCACATGAGAGAAAAGAGAAGTTGAAGCGCAGATCAGAAGTGGAACAAGATGGAAAGGGGGCCTGAAGAGTGTAACCGAGTCCCAGGAAGAGAGCAGTGGCAGAAACAAGACCTGCGTCCTGGAGGACTAGCTGAGAACTTTGCCAAAGTAGTGAAATATTGATACATTATGTTGTAAATCCAACAGCCTTTCATAGTCTCAGGATAGAGGGAGAGAAAAACAAACCTAGCAATATTATGATCTGTGTACTGAGAACTAAAGAAAATGATTTTTCTTAAAATAATCCTAGGGAGGGGAGAAAGAGATTATGTTCAGGAAAGAAACAGTGAGACTTTGGCTGGAAATTCAGCAGATGTTATCAAAGCCCCAAACCCATGGAATGATTGAAAAGAAGAATGCTGGAGGAAAAAAAGAAAAACATCAGGAAAAACCTACACTTTATGCTTGGTACATGCTGCTGCTGCTGCTGCTAAGTCACTTCAGTCATGTCTGACTGTGCGACCCCATAGATGGCAGCCCACCAGGCTCCCCCATCCCTGGGATTCTCCAGGCAAGAACACCGGAGTGGGTTGCCATTGCCTTCTCCATGGTACATGTTACCCAGTGAAAATATCCTTCAGATAGTGCAAGGATGAATGGATGAAATTTCTAAGAATTCATCACCAGCCAACCTACCCTTCATGTGAAAGGAAAAAGTGCCCGGTTGGGAGTAAACTGGGGGAAGAAATAGGGAACACATGGGATGGGTAGTAAGAATAAAAGTAACAGTAACAACATATGGGGGAGAGTTAGCAATAATAGCAGTAACAAGAGTAACAAATCTGTTGTGTTTTTATGTGCCAGCAACAAACATTAAGACATGAAATTTATAAAATACATCAGTACAGTATAATTAGAAACATGAAATACCTAGAATAATTCTAAGTAGATAAGCTAATTAGAAATAAACTAAATGAATATGAATCAATCAATAATATGTAAGTCCTCAATACAAAGAGTGCTCATAGATAAATCCAGTTGTGTGTGAGTGAAATGCAATAAGAATTACACAGACACAACTACTTCAAAAGGTCTATTTGAGGGATCGAATATAAATAGCGATCTAACTTGAGCACATCCCTTGGTTCTAAAGTGATACTGCTGTCAAAACAGGTCCCGTAGATATGCTTAGATGGAATTTGACACCAGCCTGTTATCAGTCCCAGAATTTTAACTCCTAGAAATTATGAGCGAGGTGCCTGGGGGTTTCTTGATCAGCAAATTCCTTTTGTGTTGACTGTGCATCATTAACAACTTGTATATTGATCCAAACAAGTGTAGGACTCAGATAATTTGAGGAGACTTCTGCATATTTGAAAACATACAGTGAATTTGTATGTATTATAGCCACCTTTTCAGATGCCTTAAATTACTTATCCTGTTTTGGCCTTACGGTGGAGTCATGGTAGTCTTCTACCGTCTTTTGTTGGGTCCAAGATACAGAAATTGATTATAATTATTTTTAGGCTAAATTTATTGTTAAGAGTGGAAATCATCTTTACATAGTGTCTCATAAACTTTTCCTAAAAGTTGCCTTACTTTCTGAAAATGAGAAGCTGTATCCAGCCCATGTCTTTTTCATTCTGTTCCGAAATTACATGCCAGTCATTTTATATTAGAATAAGGAACCAGAGTATGACAATGAAAGGTGCAGATTGGGTTCCTTATGTGATTGATCTCTGGGATGTCTATAGGTAATGCAAGGTCTTTTTGTCTACTTTAGGGAAAGTGAGCTCACAGGGTTCCAGCTTCATTTTATCAGCCTTTAAAAAACACTCGATTGAAATGAATTTCTACATTGTCTACTACCGTAATTTCATTGGTTCTATTAATACAGTGCACACTAGTATGTACTATACCATATATGAATTCCATATATATTTTACAGTTGATGGATTTTTCTTTCTTAAAATACATAAAATTTGATGTGTCTTAATATTGAGCATAATCGATTTGATTTGTTTGGTCACTAAGTGGTGTCCAACTCTTTTGTGACCCCATGAACTGCCAGACGCCTCTGTCCATGGATTTCTCATCCAAGAACACAGGAGTGGGTTACCATTTCCTTCTCCAGGGGATCTTCCTGACCCAGGGATCAAACCCGCATCTCTTGCATTACAGGTAGTTTCTTTACTGCTAAGCCACCTGCTGCTGCTGCTGCTAAGTTGCTTCAGTCGTGTCCGACTCTGCGACCCCATAGACAGTAGCCCACCAGGCTCCCCTATCCCTGGGATTCTCCAGGCAAGAACACTGGAGTGGGTTACCATTTCCTTCTCCAGTACATGAAAGTGAAAAGTGAAAGTGAAGTTGCTCAGTCATGTCCGACTCTTGGACTCTTGCGATCCCATGGACTGCAGCCTACCAGGCTCCTCCATCCATGGGATTTTCCAGGCAAGAGTACTGGAGTGGGGTGCCATTGCCTTTTCTGGGTA
Source organism: Aepyceros melampus (assembly GCA_006408695.1). Taxonomy (NCBI): domain Eukaryota; kingdom Metazoa; phylum Chordata; class Mammalia; order Artiodactyla; family Bovidae; genus Aepyceros; species Aepyceros melampus. Next base: position 122,623 of record SJXQ01007863.1, read on the forward strand.
AGCCACCAGGGAAGTCCTATTGATTCAATTAAGTGCATATAGATTATTCATTTTAACAGAAAACCCAGCTCTAATCTTGCATTAATGTAATATTTGTCAGTAAATGGTTCATAGATCTTTCTTACTATATTATGAAGATTTCCATTAAATAGAACCAGTTAGTTCTTTTTTTTTTTCACTTTAGACTTACTGTTTGCAACTACAATAAACCAGAGTAAATAATTTACTTTCCTCGAACCTCCTACAATTTAATAAATTCACCCACCTTCTGTTTTTCACTATCCTTATTTATATTCCAGGTATTTTACTGTAAGGAATGATTTCCTTACTTTATTTAATAAATAAAAACACATCTATTATCTTGAATATGTTGTATATTTTTGTCACTTTTTTATAGTTTAAAAAGAACCATCCGTACTGATTGCAACTTTTAAAAAAATTTAATGGAGTATAGTTAATTTTGTAATGTTGTGTTAGTTTCTGCTTGCAGTAGACTGAATGAGTTATATGTATACATACATCCCCTCTGTTTTAGATTTCCTTCCCATTTATCAACTTTTAACCTCAGCTTCTATTTGATAGAGAAAATCTGGAGGTAGAGAATTGAGCATAATAGTTTGTCCATCATATACAAGCAAGTAGCAGCATGTATAATAAACATCCTACAAGCAGCCCGATCAAAATGGGCAGGAGACCTAAATAGATACTTCTCCCAAGAAGACATGCAGATGCCAAAAGACACATGAAAAGATGTTCAGTGTCATTAACTATCAGAGAAATGCAAATTAAAACTACAAAGAGGTATCCCCTCTCACCAGTCAGAATGGCCATCAGCCAAAAATCTATAAATAATAAATGCTGAAAAGGATGTGGAAAAAAGGAGAACTCTCCCACACTGTTGGTGGGAATGTTAATTGGTACAACCATATGGAGAAGAGTGTGGAAGTTCCTTAAAACCTAAAAATAGAACTACCATATGACCCAGCAGTCCCACTCTGGACATATATCTAGAGAAGAAAAAAACTCTAATTCAAAAAGATACATACACCTCTACAGTGTTCATAGCAGCACTGCTTACAATAACCAAGACAGGAAACAAGCTAAAATATCTATTGACCGAGGAATGGACACAGAAAATGTGTGTGTGTGTGTGTGTGTGTGTGTGTGTGTGTGTATGACACAATATTACTCAGGCATAAAAAAGAATGAAAGCAATGCCATTTGCAATAACATGGATGGAACTACAGATTATCATAGTAAGTGAAGTCAGAGAAAGTCAAATATCACTTACCGGGGTCCAGCCCTGGTGGATCCAGGGTAATTTGAAGTGGGGACAGAGTCAGCGTCTATCAGCGTCTAGAGGAAAGTTGTTTAATTAAAGATATGGAGAGAGATTAGAAAAGAATAGTGTAGTAGGAAAATTAGTGGAGAAAAGAGGCTGAATAACTTGGTTTATGCGGAGAACCAATAAAACCCTGAGACAAGGGGTGTGCACCACCTACGTAGGCACAGGCATCTTCCCGGTCTCCTGGAGGAACGGAGACACAAAGTGTCTCTCCATTCAGATCTTAGAAGCCCAGGCAAAATATGTAGGCCTGGTGAGCCTCCGCGCTCCAGATGGGAATTCAGCCAGAAAACGAGAAAAGACGACACGGGGGAACTAGTCTTTCCAGGAACTGGTCCATCCCTTATTTTCCAGGTCTTCTTTTATACTTTAAGTTTTACATAGAGATAAATGTAAGAAACAGAGTCACACAGGGTCAGCTGCTCTGACCTTTATCTAAAGACAGTGTTCTTTGCATATCTTTGTTCTTACAAGGGTCTTGTTTGTTTACAATATCTTCTGGTCTGGAGACCGATTAACATTTTATGGGCCCCCCTTTCTTTCTATTGGTAAATGTTAGTCAATCAGGAAACTTTTTTTCCCTTAAAATCTACTTAGTCTTAAGATAGTGATAAAGTTACATTCTTACATAGCAAGGACACAATGATATATAACAAAGAAAGAGGAGTACAGTGATTTATACCAAAGAGAAAATCCATTAACTCAAAAGTCTAGTATTGCTAACATCAAAACTACTATATTTCTTTTTCTACATTCCAATTACATTGATTAACATACTCCCAGGTGCCTAAGGGTATGGAGGCCTGGCGGCAATCATTAACTCAGCAATGAAACCCTTCACCAACACGATTTTTATCTTTAGAAAAGCCCTATGCTAACTAAGACTTTCAAAATACTCCAAACTCTCTGTGCTGTTTATGGTTGAGAGGTTGTAAACAATCATGTGCATAGTAGCAAGAGTGTGGATAATCCTGTCACACAAGCTAGTCTGCCAGCAGAGAGGTTTGACCTGAGACACTCCTTTTATATGCAGGAGACTATTAACTGGAGCTCTAAGTTAATTTTCCAGAGAAAGGTGGTTGGGGATAGGCCCTGTTAATGTCAGAAGAATGTAGTATAACAGACAAATTTTGGTTTCGGGGGTAGATGCTCGAGCAGATCTAAGGGACTTCTTGAGTTCTTGACCGCCTTGCCTGCATGGCCTTGTCATAGATGGGGTCGGGGAGTCCCTTGAGTCCTGACCCGCCTTTGCTCGTCAGGGCTCTTCCTCACGACCTTTGCCATGGGTGGGATCTCCCGTGCTGGCTCCTGACATCACTTATCAGTTTATATGTGAAATTTAAAAGTGCAGATGTACTTATTTATAAAACAGAAACGAACTAATAGACATAGAAAACAAACTTATGGTTACTGAAGGGGAAAGGGGGAGAAATAAATCAAGAGTTTGGGATTATGGTACATATAACACAGTTCAGTAGTTTTTAGTGTATTCACAATTAGCTATGCAACCATCACCACTGTGTAACTGGAGAGCATTTTTTTCGTCTCCCAAAGAAACCCATAACCCCTCCCCCTGTTCTTCTAGCCCCTGGTGATCACTTATCTACATTTGTCTCTTGATTTGGAATTTAATTTAGATGGAATTATACAGTATTTGAGCTTCCCAGGTGGCGCTAGCGGTAAAGAACCTGCCTGCCAATGCAGGAGATGTAAGAGATGCCGGTTTGGTTCCTGGGTCAGGAAGATCCCCTGGAGGAGGACATGGCAACCCACTGCAGTATCCTTGCCTGGAGAATCCCAAGGACAGAGGAGCCTGGTGGGCTACTGTCCATAGCATCACACAGAGTCAGACATGACTGAAGCGACTTAGCACACATGCACCCACACAGAATGTAACCTTTGGTAGCTGGCTTCTTTCATATAGTATAATGTTTCCAACTTTGTAACATGTACCATTCGTTTTTATGAGTAATAATATTCCATGGTATGGATAAAACACGTTTCCATTCAACATTTGATAGGCATTTGGGTTGTTTCCTTTTTTAAAGTGTTATGAATAATGCTGATCTGAATGTTCCTATGTCAGCATTTGGATATGTTTTCAGTTCTCTCATGGATGTATCTCTCATGGGCTTCCCTGGTGGCTCAGAGGTTAAAGCGTCTGCCTGCAATGAGGGAGACCCACGTTCAATCCCTGGGTTGGGAAATCCCCTGGAGAAGGAAAGGGCAGCCCACTCCAGTATTCTTGCCTGGAGAATCCCATGGACGGAGGAGCCTGGCGGGCTACTGTCCATGGGGTCGCAAAGAGTCGGACATGACTGAGGGACTTCACTTTCATGGATGTATCTAGGAATGAAATTACTGAGTAGCATGGCAACTCAGAGTTTAATTTAACTCTAAGCTTTGTTTAACTAAACTGCCAAACTATTTCCAAAGTGACTGCATCATTTTACACTGCCACCAGCTGTGTATGAGGCGTCCAGTTTCTTCAGATTCTCGTCAGCGCCTGTTAGCATCTCCTTTTTACTGTAGCTGTCCTGTGCTTGCAAAGTGGCCTCTCATCATGGTTTTCATAAAGCTTCTTTTAAGCCAAATTTATCAAACTTGTTTTATATCTCAAATAATTCACCTTGATTGTGGATTCAGATTCTTATATTAAAATTCTTTTGAGTCATCCATTTCTTAAAAATGGCTTTTTCTTGAAAGAGAAGCATATTCACAGTATTAGAAGTTCAGTTATTTTTTTCCTCCTGGAAATTCTTTAGTTAACTGCATGAAAACTATGTCTACCTAGATCAATCAGAGCAGGAGCTCTGTTCAGTTTATATCTGTCTGCCCAGACCAGCATTCCTAGGGTACAGAAAGTGAGAGGCTCTTTTCACCAATTGAAAAGACTTTTTTTAAACATGCAGAGAAAATTAGAACACAAAGGGCTGTTCTTTATTGTGGACATTTTCTTGAATGATAGGAACTTTTGTAGCTTACTAACAGACAGAAAAACCAGATTTTCTGTCATCTGCCACCCAGCTCTCAATACACCTCTGAGATTTTCTATCCACTCGATTTCATCTGTAGACAGACCCTCTATTGTTGCTGCCACTGGCCACAGACAAAGCAAAAGAAGAGCTGGATTCACCAGGAAGCAGAACCAGCAGCAAACAAGAAGGCCAGAGTTAAGAAAACAAAACAGAAATTGAAAGCAACGTTCTCTTGTCTCTTGATATTAAATCAGGAGCCAGAAAAAGGCATCACTCGGCTCAGGGCATTCATGGGGCGCCCTGCTCAGAGGTCCAGTGGATGTCCATTTGGGTATTTTTATAGGATCTCCGACACGCTTAAAACATAATCCCCAAATTTAAAACAGTTGTCAGAAAACTCTATAGGAAATGTCAAAATTTTAACTCATTAGTGAGCAAACCAACAGAGAGACAAACTGGTTCCTCAGGTGACGTGCATATAGACACAAATATATAATCATTGGGGGAAAAAAGTGAGAGTGCTGGAACATTGTCCAGTTTGATCCCAACTGGATCATGCTCTCTAGGTCAATAAAACTCTATCCTTTGGAGTTATCCTCACTACCAGGTAGTGATCATTTGCTCCTGATAAGTTCTTTTCAAGTTAACATCTTTTTCATTGTTCAGTCACCTAGTCATGTCCGACTCCTTGCAACCCATCTTCATAGCATCTTTTACAGATAAGAGTAAATAATAAGTCAATAAATATTCCATTCCCTCAGAGAGTCAGATGCTTTTAGGCCCTTGAGGTGCTTAGTATATAATCCTTAAACATGGCATTAAGAGGTAAAGCAGTTTTTTTTTCCTAATCTCATTTCCAAGTTTAGATTTTTCCTTTCTTAACAGGTAGGAGGCAGGTATTACTCTGAGCAACTGGGTAAGTGGCATGCCCTTAATGTAATGTGCTAGAAAAGGCAGTTTTTTCATTGGGTTGAATACATTTTTTGAGAGTCTTATCAGACAAACCCAAGCAGTTCACAAGAAAGGTACATAAATTCAGAGTCAAGGCATGCAGTGAGGTGGAGAAAAGCCATGAAAATTGGCAGAACATAGAAGAAAGTAAAACTTGGAACCAGCTGAGACACCTAGAGAGTCAGTCTCCTGAAGTTATAGAGGTGTGGGGAGCAGGGGTCAAGAACTCTGGTTTAGTGATGAAAGAGAATGAAAGTCTTGCCAGGAGGCACAAGGTGGGAAAACCTATGAGACCAGAGTGTCCCAGGATCAACAGAATCAATGCTTTGTCTAATACACGATGTATGAAGATATCAAAAGGATGAGGACTGAAAAAAGTAGGATTTTGCCATGTGGAGTCATTTTTCGACTTTGATGAAAGGAAAAGGCAGCACGGATGAAGTGCTGGTGACAGGGCCTGGTTTTGCTTAGTTTAGGAGAAAATAGAGAGAGAGAGGATGTACAGTCCAGAGGTTTCAGCACAAGGTCAGTAGCTAAGGGAGAGTCTTCCAAAGAAGGAAGGAGGGGTTTTTGTTTGTTTAATCTTTAAAGATGGGTTGTGTCAGCCTGTTTGTATAGTGAGAACTCACTTATTCAGCTTCAATTTAGGGGCTTCCCAGGTGGGTAAAGAATCCACCTACCAATACAGAAGACACAGTTTGATCCCTGGGTTGGGAAGATCCCCTGCAGGAAGAAAAGGCAACCCTCTCCCGTGTTCTTGCCTGGAAAATTCTATTGGCAGAGGAGCGTGGCGGGCTACAGTTCATGGAATTGCAAAGAGTCAGACTCGGCTGAGCAACGGACTGAACTTCACTTTACTCAGCAATGGGAGTATTGCTGCAAATGTTTGGTGTGTGCTGATATTAAGTATCCAAGGCATAATGTGACCGGTACAAAATATAAAATACAGGGGTGGGAGGCAGTAGTCGGTGCTTGACAGAGACCCCCAAAAAACTGTATAAGGCAAAAGGCCTCTTAGGGCATCTTGAGGGACTCAGGCACATCTACAGGAGAGGAATCAGTTTTTGGATGATGGAAGCAGGATAAAGGAGAAACAGGCAAACAGAGGTAAATCTCTGCTAAGACTCTGGCCTTTCCTTTGGTTTAATTGATGTGGCTGGTTAGACCCAACTCCAAACCTCTCCCTTCAGTTAGCCAACAGAGTTGAAAATGCTCTCACATGTTCTATTTGAACATATGATGCTCTAGATTCTTCAGGAAGCTATTCAGATCACGTAATAATGATTTTTGAGCTCCTAAACAAAATATTTTATTTTTTGAAGAAAAAAATATGTGTCTTACTTTTCATAGGCTTACTTTTAACATAACTTCTTAAATTACCTCCCACCAAAAAATGGTAATTGTTTACTGTACAGATTTATCTGATTTTTTTTCAGAATTTTTATCTGTTGACATCGTAGAACATTTCATTGCTGTAATTAAATATCCATGAAAAATTTGTGAATGTTCATCATTCATTGAATACATTTTTATAATAGAACTATTATAGAAAACGCCTTCCGGTTCTTTCAAACTTCTCTATAACCTAAATAACAGCATCTAAAATTTAACAATAGTATTTTTGTGCAGTGATTTTTAAAATGCAGATTGAGAGTTGTGATACAGTTCTGTTTTCATGGATCATGTGGAGAAAAAAGGTGTGAGTTGGTTTATCTGTACTTTACAATAAAGGTAAAAATACAATCACTAGAAAAGATGGTTTCAGTGACCACTGTGGGGAGTGTGCTGAGGAGACTGATGAGAGATGAAAAACTATAGATTTCCCAGTCGCAGGCGTTTGCTTGAAGATGGGTATTATAGGGGTGAAATTGACCAAATCCTGTCATTTCTGTATATCCTTCAGCAGAATCGTGTGAATAAAATAGTAGAGAAACCAGACACTATGAGAGGACTTGAGCAGGATCACAGAGTTAGGAAATACATTCAAATAAATCGGTGAGGACATGAAATAAATTGGCCATAATATTTATCTGAAATGAAGTCCACTAGAGTTGGGTATATAAACCTCTCAGAAATCAGTGTTAAATTGATTGTATGTAAAACTGTCCTTTTAATGTTTAGAAAAAGAGACTGCACAACATGCGTAGCGAAATTACCAGGTTTGTGAATCGCTTTAAAAAGCATTTGGCTTGATGAAAAGGTGATTAGAGTAAAGGGAAACAATATGAATGTCTGAATACTGTCAGGTGAAGGTCGGCATGGACTAATTCAAGAAACACGGCCAGGGTTTAACATTCCACATTATTCTGGTCACACCAGGTCTCAGTCTCCGTTCATGGTCTCTAAAGGGATCCTAAGGTCCAGAAGGCCTCTGTTTCCCCTGCCTTCTGAGCCCCCATACCAGTTTTCCTTTCTGCCGAAACACTCATTGTGTATGTAACCACAGACACGTTACATGATCACCAAGGCTTCCTGTTTTATTGGTTCTCATCATATTAAGGTCTATTCTGGCTTGTATAAGAAGTGTCATCATTTAAGCTATATTCAGTGATATCTTTAGTATTTCCAGACGAGAAATGGAAAGTCCAGACGGTGGTAAAGGTCATGGGAGCCAGTTTTTGCAGATATTTTGAGGACACATAAGATAAGAGGGCCATTTCAAAGATATCAAACAGGCCTTTTTTGGACCAAAAAAGGGATAGTCTATGCCAATAATGTAAATGCATAAGCAGCACAGTTAAGATAGAAAGAGTCCTGCTCCCCTGGCCCTCTCTGCCCTCATGGACACACCTTTGCTTGGGCAGGTAGAGAGGTTTGTCCATTAACCTTCTACGGTGCCTGAGCAAAAATTTATTCATTTGGGAAAGAAGTCTAGTGATCTTGTCAGATACACTGAGGCAAGCTCAGGACACAGACAAATAAGTTTTGCAGAAAGGAACGAAAACAAGGACATCTGGACCCAGAACTGTGGGTTTGAAGATTCCAAGGATGAAAATGAGAGAAAACTTGTGTGGAGGAGATAGACCAGGAGGGGCTAAGCAAGGAGAAGGGGAGAGGCTGGGGGGGTTTGCCAGATTAATCTTTCCTGGGTTCACTAAGCCTCAGAGAATAAAAGATGTGCCTATGAGTTGGAATCCCAAAGAGAAACCAACACAAACGCTGTTTTCATTTTTTTAAACCTTGTTGTATGGCAAATTCAGAGTATCCATTTTTAACAATATTTTCCCCTCAGAAATGTATATGAGCTTATCTCATTGACTGAAATATTTTAGCTTTTCCCTGAAAGTAACAGAGGAACTGTTGGCAAAATTGATCATTTACTTCCCTACCGCTAGCATCTGTTGCATTTCCTGTTCCTCTCTTCCAGGAGTTGATAGATGACTCTGTTTGAAATGCTTGTTGCTTCAAGCTGCATCCAGTAAACATTTGACAGTGGTGATGTGATCTTAAGAGTATTCGTAGCTGTAGGACTACTACTCAACTGGCTTTTCACTCTAGAATTTTGCCTGGATTATTTCAAAATGAATGAGATTTAGAGTTTCAGTTATGCTGACCTGTAATTTATGGATGCATATATGTTTTTACTTTGTAAATATAGTTCATTTACCCCTAAAATGCAAGGCAGACGGATGGGGACTTCCGGAAGAGCCATCACCAAGAGCACAAGCATGAGCGGAGAGATGTACACACTGGAGCATAATGATGGCAGCCAGTCGGACACAGCTGTGGGCACCGTCGGAGCAGGTGGGAAGAAGAGGAGGTCCAGCCTGAGTGCCAAAGTGGTTGCCATAGTGTCTCGAAGGAGCAGAAGCACATCCCAGCTGAGCCAAACAGGTGAGTGACATGGACTCGAATATCTCAGGTTCTTGCTAGAAAGACAGAGTATCTTCCTGCTGTGTCTTGTGATGGGCTTTACAGTGTATCAGTTCTTCTTTGCGAAGAATGTTTATTTCTGTTTCTGGAAACGTTCCATGTGTCAGTTTATTCTTTTCTGTACAACTGTCTAACAGGGTATCATTTGTCAACCCTAAAGTGGTCAGATGTTTTGATTTAAGTGAAAAAAAAATTAAGCCGTGTTTACAAATATGCAAGGAAATGCAAAGAAATATTAAAGAACCAAATTGTTTGAAATGCAAGAAAAGCAACAGGATTCTCCTTTTCAAAATGTTCCTTGATGCAATTACTTCTAATTTAGACTAACTCTATATTGTTATAGAAAAGAAGGTCAGTTGTGCAACTTGAAAAACTGTGTGAATGTAATAATTGGACTGTGATTGCTGTATTTTCAATGCAAGTAAAAAATCTAGCAGTTATTTTTACTTTAGGAAAAAAATGGGTCAGTGTATTCATGCAAAGAATAATGTTTTAATACAAATTTGAGTTTCAAATATTTTCTACTTTTAAATCTTAAAGCTTTATGTCCACAAGGTATATAGAAGAAAGCAAACACAGAAGGGAGGATGGTTATTTATATATTCTAAAATAAAAAAAAAAACTGCCTGAAATTATATAACATTTGATCTTACATATTAGATACTTTGTTACTAGGCTGAATACTGCAGAAAATGCAAGGTAAGTGAAGTATGCAACTGATATCAATTGTCAGCACTTGTTTCTCCTGCCATAATCTTAGTTCCATTTTTTGTTCCTTAAGAGTGAAAGTCTTATTATAAAATTTACTTATGCTAAAACACTTTCATGAAATGCTTTTTTATAGTTAACTTGGCATCCTGGAAACTACATGTCTTATATTATGCATTTTACTGGACAAAATGACGAATAAATTAGAAATTGGAAATTTTGAGCCATTCAGAAATTGAACTAGCACACATAGTTGTTTATCAGAACAGAGGTTTGTCTTTCTGAAAATCATAGGATTAGAAAGGACCTACATTAGCCAGGGTCTAGGAGCTGCCTGTCTGCCATCCCAGAGGGTTGGGCTGTTCATTTTGAAGAAAAATCATGTGTCTTCCTTGGGGTGCTACTTCCTTAGGAGTAGGAGGTGTTTTTTCATTTCTTTTGTTTCTTTTATTTTTGACACTGGTGCTTAGTGGTTTGTAGGATTTATGTAATAAATGATCCTTTCCAGTGTGGGGTGTGGATGGACTTTGACCACCAGATTTCAAATCGCTTTATCACTTGGGTGAAATGGAAATTCTCTTTAATGTCCTTCTAGGGAACCAGTGTTTGCTGCAAGTTCTGAAATGGCTTATCTTCTTTCACAGCTTCCACAGTCGGTCTCTTCTGTTTCCCCCATAGTCAGTGTGAGTGGAGTTACCTTTTCTTAGAATAAAACACAGCAATAATTAAACATAAGGATTATACCTGAGGCACTGCTTTGCAGGTAATAGATTCAAATGAGTGCCAGTGAAACCCTCAACCCCTTTAGTTTAAATTTTATTCCAATTATAAGCTTTGCTGATTTTTGAGTTCTCCCTCCCAAAAGTTGCATTGTTAGTAACTTCCACTGAATACCCTGGTTTCAGAGATCAGGTTTCAAGGTATAGGGGCAGAAAGGATGACAAAGCCAAGATAACAAAAGATAACAAAATAGTTCTATCCCGAAGTGACTGAAGGAATGAAATCTGACTTGCCTTGGGCTCAGTTTGCCTGTGTAGTGGGTGGGTTTGACTGAAAGTCCACCTCTGAACTTTCCAGGTGCAGGAATTGATGTTTATTCTACTGCATCATAATTGTATCTTACATTTGATGACAGGTTTTTTCATTCTTCTTGATCTTCCCAAAGTAATTGACCAACAGTGACAAACCTCAGTTAACTCTCCTCTTTGTTTCAGTAGATGGCCTGGTTTGTCTCCCTATTGCTTCTTTTTCAAGTGATTTCTCCCCCTCCCTTTTTCAGTGGCTATATTCTCTCCTGTGAAGAGTCACCAAAATTCAGAATTCTCATTCTAAGAAATCTTATTTTTTGTGGCTTCAGCTACTGTGTGAAAGTGAAAGTTGCTCAGTCGTGTCCAGCTCTTTGCAACCCCATTGATGATACAGTCCAAGGGATTCTCCAGGCCAGAATACTGGAGTGGGTACCCTTTCCGTTCTCCAGGGGATCTTCACAGCCCAGGGATCAAACCCAGGTTTCCTGCATTGCAGGCAGATTCTTTACCAGCTGAGCCGCAAGGGAAGCCCAAGAGTACTGGAGTGGGTAGCCTGTCCCTTCTCCAGAGGATCTTCCCAACCAAGGAATCAAACCAGGGTCTCCTGCATTGCAGGCAGATTCTTTACCAAATGAGCTATCAAGACTGTATACGATCATCAAATTTATTTTTCCATATTTGTTCTCCAAAGAATTATTCCTTAATTTTAACTTCTTATAAGAAAGCCCCTTGGATGGCCTACTTTAAATAAGTGGCACATCTCCACAAATCTGAATTTCAAGGACTTCCTTTCAATAATGCCACAGAATGTATAGTTACAAACCCTTAGAATAGTTTTCTACTTTTAAAATTTTCCTTTAACTTGCTTTTCCCCAGGTCCATCATTCCAGAGAAAGCTATGTGATACTTGTCCAATTTTAAGAAACATTATTATACTTGATTTAGATGTCTTTAGTGTGAATTGAACCCAATAATTGCAGACAGGTGAGAGTTTCAAGGAGGGCTCCTAAATATATATATATATTTAAGACAAATTTTAAAATGTATTTCATGAAAATATAGTTGATTTGCAATGTTGTATTAATTTCTGTTATACAGCAAAGTGATTCATCTATATATATACTGTAATGCATGTGTGTGTGTTCAGTCAGCCAGTCATGCCAGTCTCTTTGCAACCTTATGGACTGTAGCCCACCAGGCTCCTCTCTCCATGGGATTGTCCAGACAAGAATACTGGAGTGGGTTGCCATTTCCTCTCTGAGGCAGATTCTTTACCAATGAGCCACCTGGGAAGCCCAAAATTATATGTATATGTACATATATGTATATTATTTTTCATATTCTTTTCCGTGATGGTTTATCATAGGATACTGAATTTAGTTCCCTGTGCCATGCAATAGGATCTTAGTGTTTATCCATCCTATATATAATCACTTGCGTCTACTAATCCTGAACTCACAATCCATTCCTCCCCAAGTTGCCTCCCTCTTGGCAACCACAAGTCTCTCCTTTATATCTGTGAGTCCATTTCTGTTTTGTGAATAAATTCATTTATGTTGTACTTTAGAGTCCAAATATAAATGATATCATATGTTATTTTTCTTTCTCTGCCTTACTTCAGTTAGTATGATAATCTTGAGGTCCAGCCATGTTGCTGCAAATCGATTTATTTCATCCTTTTTTGTGGCTGAGTAATATTCCATTGCATATATGTACCACATCTTTATCCATTTAGCTAAGACAGATTGTCTAATGGTGTCAATTAATCAAAGATTTGGAAGAAAGCAGTGTTACTTATGTATTAAAACAAACTGGGTATTCTGTGGAATAGAATGTATTATGTTTAATAAATGTCTTCTTATGTTTTAAAAAAAAAAAAACTTTAAGGGCTTCTATGGCAGTGAGTCTCTGAGGTCTTCCCCAAGCACCTCTGCCACACAGATGACGGGTAATCAGGGAAACAGGAAGCATTCAGAAATAATGTTTAACCAGCTCTTTGTAGAATGGGAGATTTCAAGGATGTTGTTTTATTTGTTTTTCTTTTTATAGTCATAAGTTTGCTCAAGGAGTTTATTTGATCCTTTGTTCAAAATCAAGTAAAATTTATTTCCAAAAAGTGAAGAGCATAGTAAATTATATATATACATACATGGGTGTAGTAAATTATATATGTGATATGTAAGTGTGTTACATTTACTTTGCACTTATATGTAACTTGCTGTGCACCTCAATATATTTACTGTGCTCTTCAATTATGTATAATCATTTATGTTGAATATTTCAAGTATAAACAATGCTAATATTTTAAAATCACCTTTAGCACAATATTCATAATGAAAGTAGGAATTTTTCAAATGTATTTTTTAACTAGGAGAGTGATATAAACAGAAATGTTTCCCAAAATGCTCCTGCTAGTGAATGGCTTTAAACCATCAGGCGTATAACTCAAAGCTTGTTCAGGGTGCAACAGCTGAATTAGATTGAAAAGAGTGAGAGGAGTGGGAAGAAAATGAAACTTTAAGAAAAAGCTCCTGATCCGGGAGTGTTTTGGAACTGAATGAAGCTCTGGTTCAATCAATGTAGGGCCAGGCCTTAGGATATGAGGCGGTTTTGGGCCTAATATAGGTATAGCCTGGCCTGTATAGCCTGAGGTTTGCCTCACTAAGAATAAAGGCTCTTTTGAGAAAGATCATCCTTACGTACACCCTGTAGTTACCTACAAGTGAAGATAATTTTGGTGATAGTTATCATAATAATGATAAGTATTCATATATCTAAATGATTGAGTCCAGGATATTTGCATTTCTAGAGTTTTTTCCAAGTACCCCTAAGTTATGCAGGTACAGGTGTGTGTGTATAACTTCAATCCATGATTGGTGATAAACACATGTGATTAGAACTTTTAGCTTTTTTGAAGAAGACACCTATAAATGTAAAAGTATTATGAGCTTTATAGGCTAGAAACTACTTAATTTTCTTTACCATATTATTGAATATCTGTCTCTCCAGGACTGTACCAGGAACATGGGTATTTCAAAATTTAGAAGCATCATTCCCAGTGGACAGAAATCATTCACATTTGAAATAAATAAGAATCGAAGAACTCAATAAGAAAACGTAAAGCCAAATGCCAAATGTAATAAAATCCAGTGCCATTTATGTGTATTACCAAGGGAAGTGGGAAGACAAATTGGTGAAAGGACTAAATTTCTTAGGGTAAGAACACATGCAGAATCGGCAGCTAATTATAGTCTAGACATTTAATGTAATTATTATTTGTTATATCATTAACAACTGATGATACTTCATTAACTAGATTAATATCATCTTTTCCTACATACTGGCAGAATTTTGGTGATTCTACATTGATTCAATGATGGAAAATGTTGCAGGACTTTGTTATACTGTCAAATAATTGAGTTAATTATCATGTACTAAGACCATACTAAAAAAGTCACTTCTGTGTTCCTTTAAGAACAGATATTTTGAACCATTCCAACATTTTCCACCATCCACATTTCTGTTTCCCCTGTGCAAATCGTTTCTTTAAAGACCTGCTCTGAATCCTCTTGAGTCATCTCGTGGTGTTATTTCAAGATTTTCTAGTCTCTTTTTCCTCTGAATTCCTGTAGATCCTGATTTCACTGTCAGCTTGCTACAAACCCAAACATTCTGGGGCCACTGCCATGATCAAAGCAATAAGGAAATAATGATTAATAAAAATTTTCACCTGGACACAGATAAACAAACAAACAAAAATTTAAAAAAATTAAGTGACCTGAAAATGATTCACACTCCCTCTGAGAGAAATCTGAGTCTATATATAAAAATACTTCCAGCCACACTGTGCTTCTTCCTCTTGTCCTGTGTGCACCAGGGCGAGTGGAACAGGGCTCAGGTCCCCACAGACGCACTGAGTCCAGAAGCCCAGCTATGCTTGCTCCTTCTGCTTTCCTGACCCGACACATTTAGCGTCATCTATTCTAGGCTCAGACATTTCCAAAAGACTGAAGTTTTAGGCCTGCCTTCCTACTGCTGTTTTTCTTCAGAAATCCTGAAGCAAGGAAGCATAAAATAATTTTGTGGCAATTATTAAGAGGCCAGTAATTTTGTGGAAAGGGGAAGAGAAAATACTGGAAGAAAAATACAAGATGTGTGTCAATAAATTACCTAGCCTGTGAACCCAGTTTGGCTGAAGCAAAGAGCCGTAATGGGAAATATGTTTTGGAAAGAAGATTGGAGCCAGGTCTTGAAACCATCTAAAGGCCTCTGCTCACGATTTTTATGGAGAGCTTTTAATTGAGAGTAGAAGAAACAAAACTGTGTCCCCAGAAGCTTAAGTGGAAGCAAGATAGGCAAAATAGAAGCAGAAAGGTCAGGGTGAGGCTAGTGAATGAAATGGAGTAATGTGGCGTAGGTAGAAAGAGAGCCACAAAGAGCGACAGGGATGAGCTTGTTGCAATCAAGTAGGAACCCAAACGGAGAGAGGACAAAATGAGAGACCCACATTTAGGGATAACCGGTGAGAGAATGGGGGGGTGTGGGTCAGGATTCAGGCAAAGAGTGAGTGAGCAAGGAGAAGGAGAAGTAGACCCAAGGGAAGGCAGGGTTTCCCAGAGTGGCTGCTGAATCCCCAGAAAGACAGGGAAGCCAGGGAGTGAGAACAGACTGCTGGAGTTTACTCCTGCAGGGTCGCTCTGCCTTGCCCAGTGAGGGAGGATGGGGGTCCTCAGTGTGGGCAGCTCGCCAGAAGGGAGACTGTTCCTCTCTCCATTCGGTCCTCATTTCAAGTGGAACCACCATCTCCTAGATTTGGGATGAGCCTGCTGGAGATCAGGCTGGAGGGTCTACCGTGAGATATAGCGAGGATTCCCCCAAAACCCTAAAACCTATCAGATGATGGGGTTGGAAAGATGAGAGAGAGGGAATTATACGAACTTATCTTCAGAAGGCTTCATGAAGGGAAGCGCTCATGTAAACAGTCTGTCTTTCATTCATTCTACCAGCATTTATTGACTATTTTTCATGTAACAGACTCTGTCATCAAAAGGATGTTAGGAGCAGGTAACGTGTGTGTGTGTGTGCACATATGTGTGTACACACACGTGTGTCAAAACAAAGGGGATCTGGGCATTTTTCCAGGATGACATGTGGAAGAGGCACCTCTGGGTGAAGACACGGAAAAATGTGAGATACAATACAAAAGAATTTAAAGTATTGGAGCAAAATCCCAAAGAGCAAAGTAGTTAATTTGAGGACACAAAGTTATTCTTCGAGAGAGGGAAGCTGGTCCTGTCTCTGTTTGATAGAAAAGAGGAAATGGTTGAAATCCAGAGGAGTATTGCAGTGGGGTTCCTGAGTAGTGAAGGAGCCTGTGTCCAGGGAGATGCGGGTGGAGGGAGGGTTCAGGGTGAAGAGCGTAGTAGTGAGATGGTCATTTGTGTGGATCAGAGTACGGCCAACCCGTACCCACATTCCTGAGTTTGGATGACGGAAGTCTCCAAAAATAGGTTTAGAAACATCTCCCAGGGTCCATGTCATCCCTGCAGGCTTCTGATTCATCATGGCTGTTCTCTCTCTCAAGTCATCCCTGAAGTTTCTGCATCTCTGCTGTCCTCCCAGGATTTCTGCAGTGATTGTTGAGTCTTTGAGTTCTTGTGGATTCTGACATGAGGAGTGGTTGGATCCAGACCCATTTTGGAAGTTCACTGTCTTGGGATGCCATCTCTCCTTAGGTGACTGTCTCCATTGTGAATATTAGTCTCACTGGAGAAAAGGGAAGTCCTACCTTCTCTCCTATCTGTGGATATTCCCCTTCCCAAGGCAGAGAGCAGACCTTTCTCTCACTCAGAATATGGGTCAGGGGACTTCCCTGGTGGTCCAGTGGTTAAGTCTTTGCCTTCCAATGCAGGGAGTGCAAGTTCAGTCCCTGGTTGGGGAGCTGAGATCCCACCAAATCCAGAACATAAAAACAGAAGTAACAGTGTGCGTGCATACAGTCGCTCAGTTGTGTCTAACTCTTTGTGACCCCATGGCCGTGGACTGTCACCCATCAGGCTCCTCTGTCCATGGGATTTCCTAGCAAGATTACTATAGTGGGTTGCCATTTTTCTCCTCCAGAGGATCCTCCCTACCCAGGGATCGAACCCTCTGCATTGGCAGGCAGATTCTTTACCACTGAGTTACCTGGGAAGCCCGTGAAATAATAGTGTAACAAATTCAACAGAGACTTTGAAAATGGTGCACATTAGGAAAAAAAAAAAGACTTTTTTTTTTTTTGCTTTGGCAATTTAGCTCAAAGAAATTATTTCGTTACCATCATGGGGATGAAAAGAAACATTTCAGAAGGTCCATAGAGTATTAAAAACTGTATAGGTAGAGTTCATTATTCTTCAAAATCATACAGGTAAAAACTTAAGTATTCTAAGAACTTTTAGCTAGACTTATGGATAGTTCATTTCAGAATAGCTTAATAAGAGTTAATGAATATCCAAGGCGTATCTCTAACTTCTCAAGACATAGATAGAAACTAACAATAGTACCCTTGATCCATTGTCAAGAAAAGAACAATATACAGAAAACTTGAACTGTAATCCACTTATCCCTTTAGGAATAGTTTCTGAAAAAGCTAATTTACCCATGAGCTCAAGGCATTATTTTAAGATTTATGTTGTTCGTAGTCAATAAGCATTCCAAGAAAATGTCCAAGTTATTAAATGCTCTTCTGCTTATCTTTTTTCAGTTTTCTTCTTCAAAACCACACAGTTAAGGCGAGTCATAAAATAAACCACACACCAGCTTAGACCTCATACTTTATTTACTCGGAGAAAATGATTGTGTTACATTTCTCTTAGGACTGGTTTTTAATCTTTCCAAGCTATCCAATTTACCAGAATATTCTGCATAGTTTAAATCTAGTGCTTCTTTGTACGTGCTCTCTGTCTGTTCCTTTGCACAAGCAGTTGTAGAGCTGGAGAGAGGGGGGCCACAGTGATTTTATTGGACAGTCTAAGAAAAGTTTTCTTGACTCTGCTGATGTTAATACTGGAAGCAAAACAATTTTACAAAGAATGGGAATCCCTCTTGCAAAGTTTCAGAAACTGAGAGCTACTGTAGATGAAAATCTTGCTGAGATTGAAGTTCCTTGTTTGTGCCTCATTCAATCATCTAATAGTGCTCGGGAAACGTTCTGAGAAACGCCATGTTTCATGTTCTTTGTTTCCTGAACGCACAGTCGTGGTGCCAGAAATGATTTTCGGTCTGCAAAACCATCAGATGAATGTAAGCATGGGTTCTTTTATTTACCACTGCTGTCTGGCTTAGGAATTCACTACTGTTAATAGAGATTTAATGCTGCAAGAGTAACTCATCTGCATCAAGAGATGCCCTAATAAGGATTCGTAGTTTTAAACATACGCCAGCTGCTCTATTTTTGTTCTCTTCCTTGCTCCGAACTATAAATTTTGGTGTGGCTCATAGGTAGATACACATTTAGTTTGGTTTGGCAGAAAAGAGTGGAATTCATTTTTATAATTAATTTGAATTTTAGGACTTGGAGGAAGAAAGAAATACATTTATTAAGTAACTTGAAAGCATAATACTAAGTATACCTTTAATTAAAAATTCCTTTATAATTATAAATTCTTGTTGACTGGTACTAAGGTAATTTTTACACATGAGATCAGTTTCAGAATGGATGTTCTAAAGTATTTCAGGTAGCTCAAATGTAACAAGAAATATGTCTGATTATTTTTCCAGATGACCAATTTCATTGCATCCTCATCTAATGTAGACTGGCTCTCAATAAAGAGTTTTTGATTGATTTCTTTGCTAATGATTTTTTTTCAGTTTTAAACCCAAAAAGAGTAAAACAAAGATTCATCAAACTCCTGTAGTATCACCACTTATTGCAAATTCACTGCAAAAATATTAAGAGTGTATGATTAGCTAATCTTTTATGCATTTTACTATTAATATTGATAAAGCCATCAGCAATTAAGCTATTATTTGTTAATCACCATCAGCCAGCTGGCATTTTAATTATTTTGCATATATCAATGTCTGTGGTTCTCAAGACACAGCCACGAGACACTATTATTATTTACACTTTATGGGTTTCATGACTTTTCCAAGGCCAAACCACCCTTAGAAGTTCAAGTAGAACTTACATTCATAACCACTTCACTGTAATCTCATTCAACTGCATGGACACACAGAGAAATACCTTTCTTTTTAGCTTTTATAGAAACAATCATAGTTTCATAATATTTCATTTTGTTCTAAAATATGGCCCTTTTTTTGGCTTTTAAAATAATCTGTATTTAGGATGACCACTGCAGAAGGTTTGTCTAGGGTTGATTTGGGAAAAGGTGGATCAGTGTAAAGGGAATCACAGTGCTTTGTTTCTAGGAGTCAGTGGTTCAGGAGATGGGATGTCAGACATGAGAGTGTGTGATGCTGCCTTTTAAGGAGAGAGTGATTGTTGGGAAAAAGCATTATTTGTCACTTTGGTCCAGTTTGCAGTGGGGGCAGTGATTGGAAAGGAGATTGAGGATCCTCAGCATATACATGGCAACTGGGGTCAGTGAATGCGCTTAGGAAGAAAATGCAGATCTATTTTCTAGATCCTCTTCCAAAAGGGAAGTAGATCTATAAAACAGAAGAAAACAGAAAGGGGAAGGCCTTTCTGAGCCTCAGTTTCCCCAACTCTGAAATGGAATGGTAAACCACACCGACCTGAGAATACTGCTGAGAAGATTAAATGAGCATCTATGTTGACTTTGGCAAAGGACCTGGCATATGAAAAGGAATCAATAATAATAATGGTTAGCGACTTTAATAACTCTGAGAAAACAAAGATAAGAAAAGCAGGCAAAGAACAGTGTTGGTGGCATCGCTCATGGCGAGGGGAGGAGACTGGACTCTTTCTGCATCAGTGCTTCCGAAGTTCCTCCTGTCCGACACCCTCTGTGGAGCTGGTGAGATCGTAGCACTGACCTCAGGTACCTGCCTAGACATGGTGCACACACCACCCTGCGCACACACGGGGCGTCTGTGGGCTCCCTGCCCTGCAAGGCCTGCTCTAGGGCCTCCTCCCCGGACCTTTACCCAGCCTTTTCTATACAAGGTCCGGGGTCAACAGGCTCTGGCCCACAGCCTGTGTTTTTTAATGGCCCATAAGCTAAGCATAGTTTTTCTGTTTTTTCTCAAATGGTTGAAAATAATCATAATATTTTGTGACTCATGAAAAGATGTGAAATTCAGAGTTGGCATCCATAGATACAGTTTTGTACAGGTGTTCAAAACAACAGGTTTATTCAAGTGTTCCCCAGCTGCTTTCATGCTAAAAAAGCAGAAACCATGTGGCCTGTACAGCCTGAAATATTAACTCTCTGATCCTTTAGAAAGCAAGTTTCAGGATCATTTTTATAGACTCCATATATATATATAGTAATATATGATACTTATTTTTCTTAAGTGGGATAGGAGGTGTGAGGGAGGCGATACATGCATACTTATGACTGATTCACATTGTTGTACAGCAAAAACCAGCAAGACTTTGTAATGCAATTATCCTCCAATTAAAATTTAATAATATTATTTTTTTATTAAAGAAAGCTTTGTGGCTGTTGCTCCAACCTGAGAGCTCAGTGGTTCTGTTAGGGAACAGGAGCTTTTCTATAGTTCCCTAAACAGGATCTCTGCTTTTCAAAGGCAGTTGTTAGTTTACACTATTACACCATGAACTTTGCTCTTTCCTCCCTTACTCATGTAAAGGTTGCATTTATACGGTGCGCCCATCAGTATCATCTGTCATTAGATCAATGAGCCTCCAAAATGAAAGTATATCTCCGAAAGAACACCAATCTTTAGATCTTCAACTTTGCCCTAAAAATTGATCCCTGAAAGAAAAAAAAAAATTGATCCCTGATTTAGCTGCTGGTATAAAGTAGTAGAAGCACTTTCCCTCAAAAGCGCTTTATTTTCACAGCTGGGCACTCAGGGACTTTGTTATTTCACTGGTGATTACGTGCCCTGCATTAGCACATGGCCTGGCCTGGGCACACACAGATTGTTCGGAATGAATGAAAGTTTGGAAAGAGTTTTCTGTATTCCCTTTCTTCATAAGCCGCTGAATCCTCCTCACACTCCAGTCTGAATTCTGCCTACCCAGTTTGCCCAGACTGTTCTTACTAAGGTCACAGAAAGTCAACGGGCATGAATTTGATTGGGAGAAAATTTAACTTATAGTAGAAGTCACAGGTATTCTGCAGATACAAACCAAGGAGATGTATATAATAGAAAAATGTTTATGAAGATTATTTATTTATATTTGACATGACTAAATGTTTCTCTTACACGTGTCACTTCCTGTCTGACAATGCCCCAGCCAGACTTACCTACCTTCAGTTCACAAAACACACCTTAAAGCTTCCTTCTTCGTATCTTAAAGATGTTAAAAGTTCTTTTTTTTTAATTAATTTTCATTGGTATATGATTGATTTACAATGTTGTCTTAGTTCCTGTTGTGCAGCAAAAGGAATCAGTTAAACATACACATATATTCCTTCTTTTTAGATCCTTTTCCTATCTAGGTCATTACACAGTGTTGAGTAGAGTTCCTTGTGTTATACAGCAGGTTATCGGTTATCTATTATATATGTATATATTAATGTGTATATGTCAACACTAATCTCCCAATTTATTCCCCCATCCCTTTATCTCCTGGGTAACTACATGTGCTTTCTGTGTCTGTGACTGTTTCTCTTTTGTAAGTAAGTTCATTTGTACCATTTTTTTAGCCTGTCAAAATCCTTCTCTGCATCCAGGCCCTACCCAAATCCCAACCTCCAGTCGGGGCTAAAAGCGGTCTCTGAACTCCGGTAAGATTTTTCTGGTTCTCTAGTGGTGTGGTTTAAGTATTTATCTGCCCTGTTTAAGTGTCTGTGGAAGCCCCATCGCAAGATGAACTTAGAAGTTACCCACGGACAGTTATCCGCAGCACTTGCGTTTGCCCAAGGACAGTTACCCTGCAGCATGTATCTTTTGCTCTCACACAGCCTATGTCTTCAGAGCAGGAGGATCTTGGGTGCGCGTACTGCTGAGCTAGTGAGAGCAGCTCAGGTGATGACTCACTCATCTTTCAGACTGAGGCATGCTACGTTTAGTGGATAACTTTCAAAAGGTAATTTTTCTTCTATGTTGGGTTTTGTTATTCTTAGGAAATCTACTCAGAAGTAGAAGTTAACTTTTCTATTCTTCTTCTACCTACCTTTCCCCTTATTTCTCTTCTTGGCTTATACATCACTTCAGAAGCACCTAGGCATTGATCTGGATACGTTTTACTGGGCAATTCCACCTTTCTGCTTTCACGTTTTAACGCTTCTACAAATAATTGTAGATAATTATCATTTGAAAGTTTTGAGACAGTAAATGAATTGTTGTGATGGTAACTTCCTTACCTTTACAATAAAAGTCAAATAAAGTAGCGTTTTATTGGGAAATGACTGAAAGACAAAAGTTGGCATTGATGCCTTATGATGCTACTGTATATATCACTCCAGTTAATAAAGGTTTGGCTGTCCTTGTGAAAATGCTTGGTAAGAAGTGCAAAAATATCCATTTTTTAAAAGAAATCTTTTATTGGCAATAGAAACAGAAGATCCTTCTATATATAATGGCCCTACTATAACTTCTTTGCATCTCAGCTAGTGAATTCCTACATGGAAAATAAAACCTCTGATTTGGGGTCAGTACATTGTGATACTTAAAATCATTTACATTGTAAGGATTCTTTTCTTATGAATAAAGAATGTGTACACACAATGATTAGTCATAGTTGTAGTGAGACTTAACAGACTTTATCTAGGACTGCAGAAGAAATAACAGTTAATATTCCAGATTCAAACTCAATTACTTGGGATGTTTTTGAAAGTGGAAATAGCACATTCCTTCCACTCTTAATTTGAAACTCTAAAACCTCTGATGATTTATCAAATAGTAGAGTTAATAATCTATTATACTTAGGAAAGTTTCAAATGGAAAAGGTTATAAATTATACTTAGTAACTAAGTAAATTTGCATATCCTTCATTGAAACATTTGCTGTTATCTAATGAAGTAAAGGTATATCAATTGGGAAATAAAACCAAACTGATGAAGATGTTAATTTAATACTTTTAGCATTCTGAAATTGAAAGGGTAAAACAGAGTCCTTGATCTGTCTCCTTACATTCTGGAAACTGGAAATAGATGCAAAGCTGCTAATGAATTAGGGAGAGCTCTTGGAGAGAACCTATTGATTTGAAGCCCACAGGAAAATACATCGAAGAGATAGTTAATTGACTTTAGGTGGTCTAACCTGTTGCTAAAAATGCCAGTCTTATTTACAACATCTACCTCAGGAAATTCACCTAAACAATTACTTGGTTGTTTTTAAAATGAAAAAAAGAAAAGAAAGGAAGGGAAGAAGGAGCGATAGAAAAAGAATTAAAATTATTTTAAGGGAGTTACATAAAATTTCATGAAGATTCTTAGATATTCATCAATCATTGACCATCAAAAATTAACCAAATTTTGATGAATATTTGGTATTCATCAAAATATTAACATGTATATTGGAGACTTACAGCAAGATCAGAGAAGGGACATTTTACCCCCAAAGTAGAATTTACAATTCTGTCTTCTCATGGATTATTCCTTATTGTTTCTTTCAAAGTAAACACTCAAAAGTATCATGTTTTGTGAGGAAAACCCATCCACTTATGTAGATTATGAATGATTTTGATATTTAATCTAAATTTTACAGACAGAAACAAGAAAGAATAAAGGCTGAATTCAAATATATGTTAATGTTGCCTTAAATGCATTGACCATGGTGATAGAGCATTCTTTATTTCCAGAGTTGCTTAAATCTAGTCTAAGTGCAATTGCAAGCACTGTATTGATTTTCATTTCAAGTTGTATGTGGCCTGAATCCCAGGTTCCTTGGTGAGACTGCCTGCATCCAAGTGTAATAACTCAGTGATGACGGGAGTCTGCCAGCTCCCTCTGCTTTTCCAGACCCCTCCCTGGGCTTTTTAATTCCTATTCTGCCCGTCCTAGATTCTTGGCCCAGATAGAATGGTCTGACAATGGGGCGCACATCCTTTCACTCTGCAAATGGCTTCCTAACACTATTCAGAGTAATGCCAGTTCTCTTACTCTTTTGTTCTGCTTTTATATTTTTAGAGTTGCTGCTCATCACATACCCTTTAGCTAAGCATTTCAGAAAAGCCCCTGCCCTTTGGAACTCTGCACTGGATATTCTTCGTGGTCCACAGGAAAGGGAAAGCATTCGCCTTGCCTTTCATTTGTTTACAGGCTCTTTGACTAAGTTGCACATCAACAGGGGAAGACGTGCCTTACCTTTTTATATGCGACTAAGCACACACACACCTTTTTATAAAACTTCATGGTTTTTTAAAGTCTTTCATGTTTATCATTGAACGAGTGCAAAATGCCTGAAAGATTTTAAAATCAGAGCCTGAATCATATGAGGAAAGAGCAGAAATGCATTAATTGAAGGAGGTTCCCAAAGAAAATGGGTTTTAAAGTGAAATGTGATATTAATACATGCTCTTCATCCCTCAAGGTTTCCATAAGTTTTAATACATTCTTAATATAATTTCCCTTTTTTCTACCCAGAATACAATTGTGACAATTGAATGCAACCACAAAGAGCATAAATATTTTGAACTGCACATGAATATTAATCTGTTAAAAAAAAAGTCTGTTTTAGCAGCTTGTTTTAGCAGCTTATCATCCTAAGCATTGATGTTCATTTTCAGTTATGTCCTGCTCACCTCCCTAGGATAAGAAGAAACCATCATTTTTGTTTTAAGCTTTAATTTTTCCCCATCTTAATGTCAGTAGTACTTGAAACCAGCAATTGCTCCCCAGTGAAGTTTAGTGGTGACTGTTTTTACTGCCTCTATCACTGGTGGTTGCTCACATGGTAAAGAAGCGCCCTGCAATGCAGGAGACCCAGCTTTGAGACCTGGGTTGGAACGATCCCCTGGAGAAGAGAATAGCTATCCACTCCAGTCTTCTTGCCTGGAGATCTCATGGACAGAGGAGCCTGGTGCGCTACATCCATGGGGTTGCAAAGAGTGGGAGCACCGGTGGTGCTGCTGTGTGATGATGGACATTTATCCACTCCACAGATACTTATCACAAGGTCATCAATAGCTAATAAAAATGTAATACTTGGTGAGGCCACGTCCTGTGACCTTTCCTGCATAAAGCCCTTGGTGTATATGGTCACATTCATCTCTCTCAGCCAATTTGAGAGATTGTTACGACGTAAGAAGGTGATTCTTTTTGAATTTTCAAGGGAAAAATGAAGGCTGAGAGAAGTGAAGTCACTTGTCCACAGTCACACAACTGGCAAGTAGCAGAAAGGATTTGGGTCTTGTCTGTTTCCAGAGCCTCAGTCCTTGCTATGGGCTGAATATTTCTGTCCCCCACAACACATAAGTTGAAACCTGATGCCCAAGGTGAGGGTCTTAGGAGGTGGGGCTTTGGGAAGAAGAGTAGCTTACAAGGGTGGAGGCCTCGTGACTGAGATGAGTGCCCTTATAACAGCGACCCTAGAGACTAAAGGGCCTTTTCCCTGTGAGAAGACAGCTGTCTTCAAGGAAGCAGGCTCTCATCAGAGACCAGGTCTGCCACCACCTTGATCTTGAAATTCCTGGCTTCCAGAATTGTGAGAAGTAAACATGTTATTTTATAAGAACTTAGTTTATGGTATTTTTGTTTTAGCATCCTGAATGAACTAAGAGAGTTCTTAACCACAATACTGCGTGGTCTGGGTATTTTTAAGTGGTTAATTAAATGTGTATAGTATAGTGTTCGGAGAAGGCAATGGCACCCCACTCCAGTACTCTTGCCTGAAAAATCCCATGGATGGAGGAGCCTGGTGGGCTGCAGTCCATGGGGTCGCTGAGAGTCGGACATGACTGAGCGACTTGACTTTCACTTTTCACTTTCATGCATTGGAGAAGGAAATGGCAAGCCACTCCAGTGTTGTTGCCTGGAGAACCCCAGGGACAGGGAAGCCTGGTGGGCTGCCGTCCATTGGATCGCACAGAGTCAGACACAACTGAAGCGACTAGCAGCAGCAGTATAGTGTTAGTCACTCAGTCCTGTCCAACACTTTGTGACCCCATGGACTATAGCCCACCAGGTTCCCCTCTCCAGGGAATTCTCCAGGCAAGAATTCTGGAGTGGGTAGCCATGCCCTCCTCCAGGATATCTTCCCAACCCAGGGATCAAATCCAGGTCTCCTGCATTGCAGGCAGATTCTTTACCATCTGAACCACGAGGGAAGCCCAGTTAAGTATATAATCATCTATAAATATCCAGAATACCCAGTATCAACAGTTAGTATTTCATCAGTTCTATAGAAGTTTATGTAACTAGAAAAATATTTCATTCAGATTTCCTTTTCTTTTATAGGGAAAGTGAAAGTGTTAGTCACTCAGTCATGTTTGACTCTTTGTGACCTTATGGGCTATAGCTCACCAGGCTCCTCTCTCCATGGAATTCTCCAGGCAAGAATTCTGGAGTGAGTAGCCATGCCCTCCTCCAGGGGATCTTCTGAACTCAGGGATCATACCCAGGTCTCCTGCACTGCAGGCAGATTCTTTACCATCTGAACCAGCAGAGAAGCCCAATTAAGTGAATAATCATATACAAATATCCAGAATACCCAGTGTCAATAGTTGGTATTTTGTCAGTTCTCTAGAAGTTTTTATAACTAGAAACATATTTCATTCAGATTTCCTTTTCCTTTATAGGGAATCTGAAAGTGTTAATCACTCAGTCGTGTTTGACTCTTTGTGACCTCGTGGCTATAGCCCCCAGACTCCTCTGTCCATGGAATTCTCCAGGCGAGAACACTGGAGAGGGCTACCATTCCCTCCTCCAGTGGATCTGCCTGACCCAGGTATCAAACCAGGTCTTCTGCATTGCAGACAGATTCTTTACCATCTGAACCACCAGAGAAGTGCCCCTTTATCAGGGGAAAACTGTAAAATGTGTATCTGTATGAGTTTACATACTGAGACTAAAGTCAAGTCACTGTTTTTCTTCTTCAGCAATATGAATCACTTTGTTACTAGTTGGTCTGTCTTACTCATTAGGAAAGGGAAATACGGTTGAGGAACTTGCATGAGTCCACACCAGTAAGGGCAGAGCTGGTCTTGAACCTGGCAGTCAGACAGAAGTCTATGCTCCATGTGGGGCAGTGTCAGCCAGCAGTGTGTCTCCAGGCCCCCAGGCCCCTGACAGCTTCCTGTCTTCAGACACGGTGAGGCCCAGTACCATACTGTGTTTCTTGTTCATGTCACAAAAAAAAAAAAAAGAGAGAGAGCTTGCTGGATATCTGCGGGCTTAGCAAAGGCTACTAGATGTTTCTGTGGGAAAGGGAGTATATGCGGAAGAGACCATGTCGCCAGATGCATAATCTTGTCTCAAAGCAGTAAGTCATATTTGGATTGGTGCTGGTTTCTCTCTGGGCCATGTCACTGTTTCTGAGCCCTGATGGGTCGGGGGAGGGGTGCAGTATGTGGAGAAGGAAAGCCTTCCTTGGAGCGTCTGGAGCTGGGGAAGGGGAGTAAAGGGGAAAGGAGTCCAAACTGTCCCGTGCTTCCAGCGAGCCGGTGCCTGGGGTCCCTGTCACCTTGGGGGGGGGAGGGGTGCAGTATGTGGAGAAGGAAAGCCTTCCTTGGAGCGTCTGGAGCTGGGGAAGGGGAGTAAAGGGGAAAGGAGTCCAGATTGTCCCATGCTTCCAAGTGAGCGGTGCCTGGGGCCCCTGTCTCCTGAGCCGCGTGCAGGCAGGCTCCAGCAGCTGCTTTGCGGGAGGGGTGTCCCCATAGCCATCAGACCACCATCCACTAGGTTCCCTAACAGGGTAAGGCAAGAACAAGACCTTGTGTTGGGGGAAGATGGGAGATGTAGAAGCAAGTGATTTGCACCTCGAGGAACGCCTCTGCATATTTATAGGAAAGCTGAATTCTTTTGTTGTTTACTCAACTGATGCATTTATCCACAAGAATACATCTCATTATATATAATAATAAAGGTTGAATTTATCGAATCCTTAGATGATAAGCCAGACTGGCACATTCAGGCATTTCAACCAGGTACCATTCTTTCAGGGGCCTCCCTCGTGTCTTAGACAGTAAAGAGCCTTCCTGCAATGCAGGACACATAGGTTCTGAGTTGGGAAGATCCCCTGCAGAAGGAAATGACAACCCACTTCAGTATTTTTGCCTGGAGAACTCCAGACAGAGGAGCTTGGCAGGCTACATCTGTGGGATCGCAGTCACACACAACTGAGAGACTAGCGCTTTTACTTCCTCACTTCAGCATTCTTACTGTCCTTTTCTGGATAAGAAATCTCAGACTCAGGAAGATTAAGTGTAATTTGCTCAGCAACACATAGCCAGTAACTGGTCCATTCAGGGTGCTACCACGCTTATTCTTAGCCCTCGTGCTGTGCTGTCATCTTCAAAGCTGGATATGTTAAAATAATTCTACTTGCTGTAAAAATTGACCCTAAAGTTTGCAAATTCTCAAACTGAATGAAATGATGTTCCGTCTTCATTCAGTAGCGTGAGCAGGTGCTCCTAGCTGACAGCCCTTGCTTCCACACACTGGCTCAGGTACCTAGTGTCTCACGCTGTTGTCCTCTGAACCCACGTGGCGGGAGGATGAGGGCAGATGGAGAAAGTATATCTGCTTCCTAAAAGCCTCGCCCCAGAGGCCCATATGCCTCGAGCCTCACGGCCATGTCCAGCTGCTAGGGGACAGGCCCTGGGGAAACACAATGCTGGCTGAACAGCCCTTAGCATCAGTTTACTGCAGTGGAAGGGGGTGGACAGCAGGCTGGCTCCCACAGGAGTGACTTCAAGTATCTTCCATTATAATGAGTTAAAGCATTTGAGAGTTGTTTGTTTTTTTTTTTAAGCAGAGGCTGAAAATTGTGGCGATTTCTCTTCTTTTGTTATTTTTATATTTCTTTTTAGATTTTATTTGTTTTTTAACTGAAGGATAATTGCTTTGCAGAATTTTGTTGTTTCCTGTCGAACATGAACACAAATCAGTCATGAGTATGCATATGTCCCTTCCCTCTTGGTTTTTTTTATGTAAAAATGATACACAGCCAGTGTGATCAGGTACCTGTTTATCTCACCTCCAAAGCCTGGAATAAAAATTGGTTTCTGTTCGTTCCTCAGTTTTAAGTTTTCTTGGCCTCTTCTGACTCTTAGATTCCTCTGCCCTATTTTACATATACCAGTGATGAAGCTGAGCCATTTCTTTGCCTTTTTTTAAATTTTATTCTTTATTGAAGTATTGTTGATTTAGAATGTTATATTAGTTTCAGGTACAATGATTCAAATAAATACATATATGTACATTTATACATATGTATCTTCCATATACCTGAATACACACACACACACACACATATATGTGTGTATATTATTTTTCAGATTATTTTCCGTTATAGGTTATTACAGAATATTGAGTGTAGTTCCCTGTGCTCTGCAGGAGGTCCTTCTTGATTATCTATCTTATGTATAACTGTATGTCTGTGTTAATCCCATTTCTTTGCTTTTTAAAACAAAACTGGCATGTGCCAGCATGCCTGAGTTTAGCATCATTTGGTGAAGATGTCACGGGGAGCAGGGCTGGAGGAAAGGAGATGGTGGGCAGTGGTCAGAGCACTAGACAGGCAGGATTTTGCCACTTTTTCTTCTTGGTCTTCTCTCTTTCCCCTCTGCTCGTCCACTATTTCTCTGGGAATCTGTCATATTGCTCAACAACAAGCATGTACATATATCCCTCTCCTAAGTTGCTTCATCAACATCTATTTATTTAATATTTAAAGCAGGCCTGTGAGGGGGCTCTGATAGCGTCTTTCCTGTTTATCAATGCCAGCACTGCAGGACGGAGAGTGAATGGTGATGGCCTGGCTCAGGTGTGAACTGCAGCTGCTCAGCTGCAGTCTGCCCTCCTGGCGTGAAAGCATTCTCCCTCTCAATAGGGACTTTCTCACAAAGGAAGATTCCGGTGCCAGCTCTCAAGGTTCAATTCTATTTTGTTAAATGTATTTCTGAAGTTCATCTGAGCTTTAATCCAGCTCTTAAGTACTCACTGTGGTTATAATTATAAGCACCACAAAGTACTTCCTAACTTTAACCAGAAAGGAAACTGTTATGTGAGCCATCACTGGATGCTATTATAGTTGATCCTTACGTGCTCTGCGTTAGTTCTTAAGAGTGAAAATTGCTTTTGGTTGCTTTAACTGTAGGAGGTTTATTTGTACTTTCTCTAATATTCTTTTGCAGATTAGAATAAAGATTTTGCTGGATGGGCTTAGTTTGCACACCTCTGTTTATACACTCTTGTAGCCAAACCTCAGCATACTCAGCAACCTGTTTTGTTCTTCAGACCTTTTTCACAGCTTGTCACACAAGGCCCAGAAGTAAGTCCAGATACCACTGAGGTCTTTGTCGCAGCTACTTTCTGCAAAGAACTCAGATTTTACTCTTTTTTTTTTTTTTTAACTGAAAATCCTTTTTTTTCTTTTGGTGCTCAGTGACCTGTTCAAATATTGAACATCCAAGGAAAGTTCATATATTTACATATCCAAATAGGAGGAAAAACTATTAAGTGTTGTGACTGTCCCTCCAAGATGTCTCCAGCGAGTCCTGTGATCATGTAGTGTGGTGAGAAGGAATACCTTCGCGTTGTACAGCTAGGGTTTTCTTTTAAATTTTTAAATAACATTATATGTTGCTTTATAATTTTGCCACAATGAAAATACAAGGGTGAAGAAGAATTGGATTATTTTCTAGTCAATCTGTGCTGGATTTTGTGCTCTCTATAAAGTTTACACAGTTCACTACTTACAAATAATTCCTTTAAGGATTACAGTTTACATGTCCCTTTTGAACATAGTTTATTATAGAGGATTTCATTTGATGTAGATATTATTGATATAATTGGGCTTTGATGCCTTAAAACAAGAGAATATATGTATTCACACTCCAAGAACATAAAACAAAAATAACCTGCAGAGCAATGCCATTGTAATTTATTTGGGCTTGAAAAGATTGTCTTTTTCTTAAAATCATTGTCCTTTGGATGTTTCTCTTTCCTTTAAATGCAAAAACCTAATTCTGTTTCTTTTCTTTTGTGTGAGTAAAGATACTGAAGCCACTGTTATCATAAACAGTTCATTTTTCGCGCTGATAATCTGTGCTGCAGTGATGTTCTTGGTTAGGGGACAGTTTGACAAAAGACACTGGATGTTCCCGCTTCTCAGACCGCATGACATTATAGAGAATATTTCTGTCTACCATCTATGCTTTCCCAGTAGCTTAATGCTATGTTTACATGAATTTGGGGGCTGTTTATCATTTTCTTATATCTCCCGTTCTGTACTCACTATTTATATCCATTTTTCCTGCCCCTTCAAAAAATTGGTCATGAGTGTAATCTCATGTTTGCTGATAAAACATTTTTTCACTGAAGTGTAGTTGATTTACAGTGTTGGATTAGATTCTGTTGTGCAGCAAAGTGACTCGGTTATACATAAAGGCATTCTTTTTTTCCACTCTTTTCCATTATGGTTTATCACAGGATATTGGATGTAGTTCCCTGTGCTGCCCGATATGTGCTGCTGTTTGGCCATCCCACGTATAACACTTTGCGTCTGCTAATCCCCAGGCTTTCAGTCCATTCCTCCCCTACCTTCCCCGCCTTGGCAATCCCAAGTCTGTTCTCTATAACTGTAAGTCTGTTTCTGTTTCATAGACAAGTTTATTCGTCTCATATTTTAGGCTCCACATGTTAGTGATTTCATATGGGAAAGTCTTCCTTCTTCTGACTCACTTACCTTAGTTGATGACCTTTGGGTCCATCCATGTTGCTGCCAATGGGAGAATTTCATTGTGTATTTGAACCACAGCTGCTTTCTCTATGTATCTATTAATGAACATCTTTAAGTTGTCTCCATGTCCTATTTTGTAAATAGTGCTGCAATAAACACTGAGGTATGTGTATCCTTCTGAATTACTATTTTGTCTGGATATACATACCCAAGTGTGGGATTGCTGGATTTTATGGCAATTCTGTTTTTAGTTTTAAAACACACATTTGACATTTTTATCATGTACATAATAAGAGCTGGTTGATGTCCAGAAGATTAGGTTTGTATATACTAGATGGTTCTGGTCTCAACATACACAAAGGAGGTTGGGTATCATCACAGACCTAATTCTTCCACATACTCTAGATGGTGGTTACAGCCCAATGTATTAAGCTGTTGTGTGATGCCCCAGAGATGGGTTGACATTCTCCATCCAGTGAGTTGACTTGATATCTGAGATATGTCATTTTATGCTGATTCCAGACGTTATTGCTATTTTCAGGGCATAATCATTTCCTATCTGTGGAATGAATGAAATGAGAACTATTTTAATGCCACACCACTGATGTCCAGGAAGATTTGAAATTCTGTCACTTGCTTTCTGGAATTTGGAAGTGTGCTTCTGGGACAGATACAGAAATGTTCCACGTTTCTCTAACTCTTCCTTGAAACGCATCGGAGGCCAGAGCCGGAAACATCAGCGAAGAAGGAAGATTGTTTGAAGTCTTGAGTTTTAGCTTAAAAATTCATGAGGCTTTAGCCTTTCCCTGACTATATACTCATGTTTCTTTTAGTATAAAATTTCCCCTGAGCTTCTAGCAAATGTAGAATAATATCTCCTCTAAGTTCCATATTGTTCGTTATGCTCAAATATCATCTGAAACACTGCTTCCATCCCCTTCCAGGATCATTAGCCAGAACCTGAAGGCCAGCTGTCCACATCTGGGGCTTAAACAGCAGAGTTTTCAGTGCAGTCCATGACCGTGGAGTAAAGGACAGCTAATTGGATGGTAGAGATGACAAGCTGGGGGTCTTATCCAGCACCAGAATCCGACTGTCTGAGCTAACTCCGATTCACTCTGAGTGCAGGTTAGCCTGTAGCTTGAAGAATGAAGGATCTTTTCCAGGGATCTTCCCAAGAAAAGACTTCTCTTTCCTCTCCTGGTTCTCAGGAAGTCTCAAAAACTTTGATGCAAATCTCCTTTACTTGAGTTTTACAGATATGTACTATTGAACACTTAGCATTTCTATAAACTTGAAATTAAATATGCTAATAACCATCTTAGTTATAATTCCACATTTCTGATATTGGTGATTGACAATCTTCCACTCAAGGTTTTTTTTTTTTTTTTCCTGAGTGTAAAAATACATTGAGTCAGATTATTTACAGAGATTGAGAAAAGAAGAAAGCAAACCATTAGTGGTTTATAGTACTTCATGGTTCACTTTTGTGTAGCTCTGCCCTTCACATGTGATTCACTGACTCCCTAAAAAGCAGCTGCTCCCTGTGAGGGAAATTCATTTGCAGAGGTGTCACCCCACTTGGCTGTACAACACAGTTATGTAGCAAAAGAAGAGCTGGATTTGTGCAATTGTAGGAATGTATTCTTCTCTTTTACCTTTCATAGAACTGAATGAAATTAGGGTTAAGAAAAAATAGTGTTGATACTGATGATAAGAAACAGCCTTCAGAAAATATAATTCAACAAAATATAATTGAAGACGGTGTCTAATAGGCGAGGTGGAGGGGAGTGCTAGAGAGATCTTTAAAATTCTAGGGTGATGATCATTGTCTCAGAAACATTCCAATGAGTGTTCTTAATGCAAAGTAATGTTGTATATTTGCATGAGAACTGGAAGAATGCTTAGAAGGGGCTACTGAGATTCCACAATTCCTGACTTGCTAGGCTGCTTTGATAAATTGTGGAGAAATTCTTGTTTGCAAGATACCAAACATACCTAGAGTTTATATGGGGACAGATACAGGAAACATTGTTTAAATGTGATTTCTTAAGATATGAACACAGAAGAGGGGCCTGTTAAGTTTGTCAGGGAAAAGTATGGGTTTTGAAAAACATATATTCTAATGGAAGGAAAACTTTAATATTAAAAATGGAGAGAGAATTACTTCCTAGAGCTTGATCCTTGAGAAGGCAAGAGGGAGAGGCAGCTGACCAGACGAGAGAGACAGCCTTTGCCTTGTGAGAGGAGACGTAGGGGCAAAGGTGAGTGTGGACGCTTAACCGCCTGTGACCTTCTCATTCATCCTGCTTCACCAAGCTTCTGGTAATAACTGCCTGGATGCGGGCTCCATGCATAGATAGTCTTCAGATAACACACTGACTGCCGCAGGGTGCATAGCCCAGCCCCAGCATTAGCATCAGCTCTGATGAGACATCCTCAGGCCAATATGTCACTTACGGCAGGTAAGAAGCCAGCTAAGTCAGAGTCCCACCAGCCATCTGTTTGGTTCTTTAAGTCATATCATTAGAAAGCCATTCACCTTATTTTTCTGAATAATGACCTTTTCAAATAATACCTGGTCAGTTCGACACATCTTCAGTGGCCCTGCTTAATACTGAGTGTTTCAAGTAGTAACATAATCCAACATAAATGACAAAGTTTATTAAATTAACATTTAGCATCCATGGAGTCATAGAGTCACCAAAACCTTTCTAGGACAGGGAATTTAATTAATTATTATACTTGGACTTGCATTTCTTCTAATTCATGTGTAAAATAACAACTTTTACCTGTCTAAATGACAAGAATTTTCCTTCAAGGGTCATGTGAAATAAAAAATGCTCAGAAGACATTAATCACAAAGGTTGGGTCTCAAATATATGTTATTGTGTTTATAAAGTCACCTTTTCTCTACAAGTACATGTGTGAAAAATTACTGTTAAAAATATTGACTATGACCCAACGTGAAAAATGTGTTTTACCCAATTTTCTGGAAGAATTTTATATTCTCTACATTCAAACTTACATGTCATATGCAGTTACTTATGCACACTTACTTTCAATATGCAGTTGTTTTCATGGCTTTTTATCAGAAGTTGTATGAAGTTTACCAGGTATGTGTGCTTGCTTTAGTGGGAGTGACGAGGCTGAAAGAGGACTGTTTACCTGTCAGCGTTGGGTTGACTCTTTGAATTCCAATGATACAGCCCTTTTGTGTAAGGTTACATGTTATATTAAGGCTAATTTGTGTTGTATTTTATCACCTGGCTTCTAACCAGAGCACTGTGTCTCTAGGTTCCTTATAAAACGGCTTTCCTATTAGCAACCATTTTTCAGGAATATGTGTGTGTGCTTAGCCATGTCTGACTCTTTGCACCCCCATGAACTGTAGCCCACCAGGCTCCCCATCCATGGAATTTCTCAGGAAAAAATACTGGAGTGGGTTGCCATTTCCTTCTCCATTTCAGGTGTATATGGAAATGTTATTAGTCAGAACCCTTATTTATGAGAAAATGCGAAGGGTCTGCACTGCAGTATTATTTCAAGTAAAATGCATAAATCCAAGTTATTATTAATATAACAGCTGTTTGTCTTTTAGGTGTCAGACCCTGCCCTTGGTGCTTTACATCATTTCTATTTACTCCAGAAAACTAAGCTATTTCCACTTTACACAAAGGGAAACTTGAGATTAACAACTTGCCAAATGTTATCTAGTGGTAGTGTTAGCATTTCAGTGTAGGCCTGTGTAGAGTCTTAGTGGGAAAATGTGTGTGCATGTGTACATCAAAAGATAGGAGAAAAGGCAGTTTTTATGTGTGTGTATCGTTCTTGGGGGACTTAACAAACATTTGACTAAATGGGTTCTAATTACCAATGACTCTGTTGTCTGTAGGTGTGAACTTACAGCATCTTTAGTAAATTACATTTCTTGGCCTGAGAAATCCTTCTTACAAATGGTAATTTTTTTCAAAATTATTTGGAAACCTTCTATAATTGTTCTTAGGATTTGGATCATGAGATCATCTTTTAAATGAAAAAAAACTTTAGGGAAGTCCCTTTCGCAGGGGAATAACTTTCTGAATAATCTTGTAGGAGTAGTGTATGAATTTGTTTTTGCTGCTACAAGTGACTATAAATGCAGTTGCTTAAAACACAACACAGTGGGTTATCTTGCAGTTCTGGAGGTCAGAAGTCCAAAGCGGGTCAAGATGTGGGTTGGACTGTGTTTCTTCTTGGGGCTACAGGGGAGACTCCACTTCTTTGCCTCCGAGTCTCTCAGGGGTCCTGTCACTCCTTCACCTTCAGCCCTCTTCCACCTTCAAAGCCATCATGTCACTCTTACTCGGACCTGCGTCTCTCTTCTTGTAAGGACCTTGCAGCGTATCAGGCAGACACAGGGGGCCTTCTCAGAACCTTCCAGTGTGTCGGCAGGAGCAGGGGGCCTTCTCAGGACCTTCCAGTGTAACAGGCAGACGCAGGAGGTCTTCTCAGCACAGTGGGTGTTCTGAAGGTTTGCAGGGCCTGAGAAAGCTCTGAAAGGGGCTCACCCTGGGCTGATGGCTGTGAGGTTTCCTCCGGGACCTGCAGGATGAGATGAGGCAATCAAGGCAGATGGGTGCGGGGAGAGGAGATTTCAGCAAAAGAAATAGTATGGGTAAAGACCGGTGCTGGGAAAGCTGATACAGATTTTGAGAGGTGAAGGGGCAGGACCCTGTAGTCTGGGAAGGAAGGGAGAGGATGGTGTGAGAGCCTCCCTGAGAGCAGGTCAGGGCCAGGTCGGAAGGGGCCTCAGGACCATGCCTAGGGTCTTGGTTTCACCTTAAACGCAGCAGGATGCCAAGGAAGGGTTCTAAACAAAGATGCAGAATGATCTGATCAGCAGATCGAAAGCTTTTCCTGTTCCTTTGGAGCAAGCGACCAGCAAAGGGGGAAAGGCAAGAGTAAACACAAGAAAATGTTAGGATAAAGAGAAATATTTGGATTTTAAATAAAGACTTGTTAACTATTTTCTCCTTTTCAAAAGGATTCAGATATATATGTCTTTTCATTGGCAATGACTCCCTTGTTTAAAAAGTTCTTCATTAAGCACTATTTAACATACACAAAAAAATTAGAAGGCATATGATCACTTGCTTTTATGCTGAGAGATGTATTTACAGTTTCCTTGGCCAGGTGTTTGTGTTTTATTTCTAATTGTGTAATGAACGTCATTTCCTTAAAAGGAGGCATTTGGGGCATCAACAAACTGGTTAAGGGGAGATTAGAGGAGTTAGAAAGTTCTTTCTCAGGTGGCACCAGGCCTCCTGTAGCTGATGGTAAAGATTACCTGATTTAGGATTTGTTGTTGGTGTGGGGGAGGCTCCTCATACAGCCCCCCAGTCTCGTGAGACTCACTGGTGGTGGGGACCTCTGGTGCCTCTCCACCGGCTTCCAAGGAGACACCTTGTCTTAGTGCAGGTGTTGACTTTTCCCCTCCAGGAGTCTCACCTGCTTGGCTCACAGGTCAAGCCCCAATCCTACTCCCATTAATATACCTCTGGAGCCCCCCTTTTTCTGCCCTGAGATTGTGCAGAGGCATCCGTTGTGTTCTCTGTGTGGTTTTCGCATATCTTTTAACATTTTCTCACTCTAGTTTCCCTTCTGATGTAGTTTCTACTTCTTTTTGCTACATTATGACGAGGAAACAGACGTTGGTGTATATTTCCCTGTTGATGGAGGTTTGCGTGCATGTGTGCGGAGTTGCATCAGTCGTGTCTGACTCTTTGTAACCTGATGGACTGTGACAGCCAGGCTCCTCTTTTCATGGGATTCTCCAGGCAAGAATACTGGAATGGGTTGCCACGCCCTCCTCCAGGGGATCTTTCCAACCCAGGGATTGTACCCATGCTTCTGGCATTGCAGGCATATTATTTACCACTGAGCCACCGAGGAAGCCCCTGATGGAGGTTTGTTTATACCTTTAGAAGTAGTTGCAATAGACAGCCGTGCATGAATGTCCACATTCAAGGATGAAGAGCTGAAGGAAGCTGCTGTATGTGTGGTTCTCACATGCTGTCTGTGGAAAGCTTGTCATTATAGTTTATGTCAAGTAAAACTTATGTTATTCTAATCTTTGTAAAATACTAATGAATTGACTAAGAAAAAATTTTTCCACATTTCCCAAACATCTGCTAAAACCACGTATCTCTCCAGCCCTAGAAAATAAAGTAAGCTTCTCTTTGGCAACTGTGTGGACCCTGAGTCAAAAGTCTGAGTGCAGACAGTTTACTTAGAGGTGATTCCAGGGCAATGAGACAGGAAAAGGCAATCAGTAAGAAGTGCGTTACTTAGTGGGTGAGTGCCCTCAGCAAGGGGCTCCAGCCCATTTGGGTTCTACGGGAGACAGTGTAGAGGTGTTGCCCTGAGGGTGAGGAAGCTGGCCTTGATCCAGCAAGTCCCACTGCTCATCGACTGGGCACTGCTTCCGGGGTCTCAGCTTCCTGGAACTTGAAGCCTCTTTACTGTGTGGGCCCAGCTGACAGCAGCCAGGGCCCCATAGAGTCAGGGGTCCTGCAGGGAGAAGCAGTCTTGCATCTGGGAACAGGAACTGCCCAGGGGACTGGTCAGGGCCCCCACAGCATCTGCTCCCTCGACCTCTGCCCGGCGTCTCCCTCTCAAGTTGTAGGAAGGGCACCGGCCCGTGGGTTCCCGCAGCCCCCTCACAGGCAGAGGTGGGCTGCTGTGCCAGCCACAGGCCTGGTGAGATCATGTCCGCTGGTCCTGGTTTGCCCAGACGTGCAGGACCTGCTCAGGGAGGCCCCTCTCCCACCTCCTCTCTCCGTGCCATCCAGTCCCCACTGGGGCTAAGGCCGGACTGCTCTCTTGGCCTTGCATCATTGTCCAGAACATTGTTACAGAGGAGGACCCTACCAGCCCCCTCCACGTGCTGCTGTGATACACACTGTGGTCGATAAGGTCTGTGCCCACCCACCTCCAAATCCCTTTGGTTGATTTTTCTCTACGCTCCTCATTTTGGCTGCCCATGGAAGACATCTTATTAAAGAGATGCTCTTAAGAGACAGCATTACGTTGTCCAAAGTGGAAGGGCTTCATGCTTTGAGGGCAGCTGCTCTTGATTGAAGGGGTCCCAGTTCTCATGGCAGTATGTCCAGGGTCACTCTGAAGAACGTCCAAAGGAAGCAGAGTAGCAGTTTGAGGGGTTCCCTGCTGGTCATGAAAGACTGGCGATGCGTGTGCTGTTTCGTGTTAGAAACTTCTGTTATAAACTTGTCCCTTTTCGGTTATCCTGGCCTCAAGTTTAAGTGCTTCAGTTGTGCCAACGTATGTGCACAAACATACGTTTCCCCATGCAAAAGACCCAGGTAAGCACCCCACGTTCCAGGAGCGCCGAAACGCATGCCCCGTGCCCCACAGAGCCTCCAGGCTAGCCTCTTGAGTTCGTGGGCTTCTGTTCTCTGGTATTTTCATGCCTTGTGATTTGAATAACTGTCTAATGAAATTTCACAATGTCACATGGAATTGTCTGAGGCAAGTTTAGTTTAGTTGTTTAACTTGTTACTGCTCTCCTTTTCATATTGGTATATGTATGTGGACTACATATTTGTCATCCAGACTGGAATGTGTTGGTGAGTGGAAAGGAAACATTATTAATAGCATGTTCCAGCAGTGGTCACAAACCAGGGTTGTCCTGTGTTACTGGTGAGTAGGATCACCCTGCTACATCTCACCTACTCACGTTCATTTTTAAGGTGAGAAGGGACGATAGGAAGACACACGGTCATGGTCAAAACATAGTCAATTTCATAATCCAAAACAGAATAGTGTTAAAATATTATATCACTGGGGTAACTGTAATAACAGCATTTTGAAAATATTTTTGCTTGGTTCTTTGTGACAGTTTACCCCCAACTCTGAAAATGATCTGCTTAAAAAAAAAAAAAGAAAGAAGTTCCTATCTTTCAAATAACGCTTGTTTCTTATCCAAGAAAACAAAAAACAAACATGATCCTAGTACGATGATTCTGTCACTGCTGTTTTTCCCATCTTCATGAAAAGGGCTTACAGTGCCACTTCAACTGAAAGGAAGCAGACTTAGTTGGAAGTGGCATTAAAGGGTTTGATGTTGCTGCTGGTGGTAGTTTTGCATGTAAATACTAACTGCTACTGAAGTCTGGGGCCTGTGTCCTCATTCTTGTAAAACACAGCAAGCCCAGCAAGCCCAGCCAATTTGAGGAGGGGGAACAGAAATGTGTGGGAAGCAGTGAGCTTGGTGTGTGAAAAATGTTCAGCAAGAGTTGGGCCGTTTACCTTTTCTGTGCCTTACCATCTCCCTCGCCCTAGAGCTGTCTCCTGGCAGGGTGAAGTGTGGGAGGAGCCCTGTGTGCATCTGGAAGGTGATGCTGTTGATGCCTGGGTGTATTACATGTGTATTACAAGCACTAGGGCAAGGGCATGGGACCTTCCTCTTGCCCCTCTAAAATCCCTTTAAACAGAGTTACCCTGGAAATCATGTGTAAGCCCTGAACTTTACTTCTTGAATTTTTATTAAATTCTAGAGAAGCTACATGGAATTTCATAGATTAAGAAACAAACTTTCAGTTCATTTGATTTAAATACGTCTTCATTATATAGTTTGTTTAAAAATTTGTGACTATGTAGCAGCTTTCAAATTGTGCTATTTAGCAGTTTTCAAATTAGGAGATGATGCATAGCAAATTTTCCGAGTGATTTTTCACTTCATGGTCGTATAATATAATAGGCTCTGGAAGAAATACTCCTGGCAGAAGCAATTTAATCATCCTGTTGTAAGTGTGAGGAAGAGGGGCGGGGGAGAGGGGGTTGTTGAGGGAGAGAGAGAGAAAGGAAAGGTTTCTCAACGCTCTAATACTTCTCCCCGAGGCAGCACAAGTTATTTAAGCCAGGTCAAAGCTTCTTTGGCTTCAGTTTTCCTCTGAGGACAACCTAATGCTGATTCTTCATTTTCTCAA
Organism: Aepyceros melampus; assembly: GCA_006408695.1. Lineage (NCBI taxonomy): Eukaryota > Metazoa > Chordata > Mammalia > Artiodactyla > Bovidae > Aepyceros > Aepyceros melampus. The sequence goes on from SJXQ01007863.1 coordinate 163,439, forward strand.
GATAAACAAGGTAAGTCTGTGTTCTATATGTGGATTTACTGAGTCCTTACAGGAATTTGTTAGTTGATGTATAACATTTTATGAAACTAAAACCCAAAGCCAAATTCCTGTTTGTCTGAAGCGTTCAAAAAGTGTGTAAACAGTTTTTGCAAAGGTATATTATACTTTATTATTAGAGTACTAATAATTGAATGAAAAAGAAAAAAATGTAAAAGTTCTGTATGGATGAAGTACTTACAGAAGGGTGTTGCTGCTGTAGGTATATGTATAAAACCGTAATGTCTGAATATGATAACTTTACATATTCACAGGCTTACAAGATTTTAAAACTGGATTTGAAATTGAGCAGTGCCTCAACTCAAACATACCTCATAATGTTTTCACAAAATTATATTTTTCTTTAAAGCAATTTGACTTGTATTTAAAACTGTATCAACTGTTTTGCATATCATGTAACCCTTTTATATGCAAATAAATATGAATACTTTTATATGGACATGTATGTTGGAAATTTAAACGTTTATTTTCATTACTTTTTAAAATTGTAAACATGTTAGGTTCCAAAAATTTTGCTTTCATGTGTTATAGTCAGGCAAGGGCCAGAGAAATGTAACTTTTTTGTGTAAATAACTTAATGATGACTCATTTCAACTGCTTTATTTAATATAGTTTATAGTTTTGTTTTGTTTTGTTTTTGGTTTCCTGAGACTACCTATTTTTGAAGATCTTTCTCAGCCATATTTCAGGGAAACTAATCAAAATTCTCAAATAATAAGTATGTTTTAACTATCTTTAGATTGAAAGAAAACACATTTTAAGAGTCTAAATAATCTTTTGAAACAGACTGACTTTGTGCTTCCAGATAGTTCCTGTGGAGGAGTGTAATCTGATCGGAATAGACTGGCTTTGTGCTTCCAGATAGTTCCTGTGGAGGAGTGTGATCTGGTCGGGATAGACTGACTTTGTGCTTCCAGATAGTTCCTGTGGAGGAGTGTGATCTGGTCGGGATAGACTGACTTTGTGCTTGCAGATAGTTCCTGTGGAGGAGTGTGATCTGGTCGGGGTAGACTCACTTTGTGCTTCCAGATAGTTCCTGTGGAGGAGTGTAATCTGGTCGGTTTTCCCCCCCGTTTTCTTGTTCACTCATATGCTGTTGCCAGAGAAGATCTGGCTGAAATTAGAAGTGTTGTTTATCATCACTAGACCTTGTGCCAAAGCCATTCTGAGAATCTTCTAGAAAAGAGTAGTCGTAGTTGTGTATATTTACAAACAGTGCTGCTCTTCAGAGGCTAACCATGTAATATGTGTGGTAAAATCAACACTTTGTTTCTTGCTTCTTTCTAAATTTTTTTTTTTTTAATAACCTCTAAATCCAAATCTGAGGGGCATGTAGAGGCTTTTATACATTAGCAAAGTCTTCAGCATAAGACTTGTGTTTTGTTTATGTGTTTATTTTATATTCTGGTTAACACTTGTATAGAACTAATTCTTGATTTAGTTCCAGTTAACACTTCACACAACTTCAGAAGCAGGGCTCATCCACGGAAAGAAGGCATAAACATGCTTAGGATGTTGTAATATGTCATGATTTTATCTTTCCCTTCCCTAATCCCCAATTTAATTTAAGTCATTTGTCTCAAAAGGAATCTTAACATCTGTTGGTTTCACAACATCTTCATGTTTAACCAACTGAGTGAAATGGCCTCTTGCTTCTTATATGTGCTTATTATTAATGGGCAGTAAGAAATTATTTTTCTACTGAAGTAAAAAGTATATTTTAAAAATATTATTTGAGTATAGTTGATTAACAACGTTGTGTTTGTTTCTGCTGTACAGCGAAGTGAATCAGCTATATACTTTTTTTTTTAGATTCTTTTCAAAAAGTGTATTTTTTTTTCTTCACAACTTTGTGTAAAACTGCAGAAGCAGTGTGTTCTGGATTTTATTATTTTTTTAATTAATTTTTATTTTTTAGTTTGTTTTGCTTTACAATACTGTATTCGTTTTGCTACACATCGACATGAATCAGCCACGAGTGTACATGAACTCCCAATCCCGACCCCCACCTCCCCCCTCCCGCCCCACACCCTCTCTCTGGATTATCCCCGTGCATCAGTCCCAAGCATGATTGGCCAATGATTAGGAACCGCTTTGGGCTAATCTGTGAAGGTGTATGCACAGTTAATGCCCTTGGATTTAGTTACGAGATTCAGTCAGCGGCTCACTCAGTAAATATTTTTGGGAGAAACTGGTGCCTCACAAAGCACTCTGACCAGGAGGGTGATAAAAGCATATCCAGAGGAAAAATTACATGTAAGTAAAGGATTTTATTAAAGTCTATCACATTCATCTAAGCGTTTTCATAGCGCAGTTTATAGGCAATTAGTAAGTAACTTTCAGGGAAGCCACCAGTACAGGAGTGGAAAGAGCCGTGTCGCTGTAACTTAAGCTGGTCCGACTCAGTTGCAAGGGCGTATGCTTGAGGTGGTCTTAGAGGAATGGCAGGGGTCATCTCAAGTAAGTAGGATAAAGTAAGGTTGGAGGCAGAAAACGTCATCTCAAACATCAGGAGCAGGCTGGAGGCAGCCTGGTTGCACTATCGGGGAACAGAGAGAGGCAGATGAGGCAGCGTTGGAGCCAGAGCCCAACGGCCAACATCTTTATGAAAGTTAGTCTGCTATGGTTGTAGACCCCAGCTGGAATGACAAGTGCCTCAGCATGAGGAGAGTAATGGAAGCAAGAAGGAGGGAACGGATGCAGAAGCTGAGGCCGGGAGAGGCACAAAGTCACGCTCGATCACGGAGTGCCTCTGACAGACGTGGGACGTTAGGAGAGAAGACCTCTTGGGATCTGTGACACTCTACCGGTCAGGTTCAGCCAGAGGAGCAGAATCTGTAGGAGACAGACATTAAGAGATTTATTACCGGGCTTCTGTGGCTGTGAGGCAGGTCCGAAATCCACAGGGCACCCCTGAGCTTGGACAGCCCGGGCCCCCAGGAATGGCTGGAGCTGCAGCCCACACTGGGGTATCCCCAATCAGAGGGGCCTTAGTTCAACCCTTGAAGCCTTTAAATCATCTAGATTGTCTGAAATAGTCCCCCTTATTAAAGTCAACCGAATGTGTCCTCTAATCACACCTACAAGGTATACCTAGACGTGTGTTTGATTGAATGACCCAGAAGGAGACACAGAATAAAACCATCAGAATCCTTCAACTTGTCCTGAACTCCAAGGGGCTGGTTCGATTTCTTAGGTGACAATGGAAGAAATACATCAGAAATTCAGAATTGAAATTCAGGAAAGGTGCTGAGACTGGAGGGCTTCCCTGGTGGCTCAGATGATAAGGAACCCGCCTGCAGTGCAGGAGACCTTAGTTCAATCCCGGGGTCAGAAAGATCCCCTGGAAGAGGGCGTGACAAACCAATGCAGTGGTCTTGCCTGGAGAATCCCCTGGCAGGAGGAGTCTGGTGGGCTACAGTCCATAGGGTCACACAGAGTTGAACACAACTGAAGCGGCCAGCACAGCACAGCAGAGCCCTGATATTGGAGCTACCGTGATAGGAGTCGCCCACTAGAGGAGATACGTGGGTGTCAGTCAGGAGTTTGGGAGGTCCTATACAAGGCTATAAACTTCTACATCAAAGACGAATTCTTAGGAGAAACCATTTTTAAGGGGCAGAAGAAAGACGAGTTGACTAAAAGATGTAAAGAAAAGATTACGTTTAGATTGAGTTTAGATGAAGTGCTGAGATTCGGAATGCTATAGCATCATATGACTTAGGCTGTCCATCTCTGCTATACTTTCTCACTCCTTTCACAGGATTTCCAGTGGGGCAGGGGGCCACTCTGGTCCCCCCGTTTCCTCCCATACTATATTGAGGGATCTTGCTGCCAGGGATCCAAACAGAATCTGCACTGAGAGAAAGCCAGTGGGTTTTGTTTTGTTTTGTTTTTAATTGTGAGCTTTAAACATATAATTGAGTAAGGTAAAACATTCCAGACTGCAGATATGACCGACATAAAGAATCAGATACATATTCCAGACAATGAAGAGTTAGAGGTACAGCTGTTCTGCTTACTTAGTGGAGAGATTTGGGGGGAGCTTCAGCCCAGTCTTGAATGCCTTGCCTCTTGCTCATCTGTTCAGCATTTTCTTTAACCTTCAATATAAGCTCAGATGTCTCCTCCTCTGAGAGAAGTTCATTAACACACTGTGGCAGGGATGTTAACTCTGTCCTTTGTCCTATCTCTTGAGCATATTTGCACTTGTTATCCTGCTGAATGGGACTTCCCTGGGGGCTCAGTGGTTTAAAAAAAAAAAGAAAATCTGCCTGCCAATGCAGGAGATGCGGGTTCAATCCCCGGGTCAGGAAGATTTCCCCTGGAGAAGGAAATGGCAACCCACTCCCGTATATTTTTCCTGGGAAATCCCATGGAGAGGGCCCTGGAGGGCTACAGTCCATGAAGTCACAGAGTCTGGCATGATTGAGTGATGAAACAGTCACACCACCATCCTGCTGAGGTAGAGCTGCTTGTATGATTTTCTCCCCCACCAGCTAGTGGTCAGCTCCTGCAATTCTGATGGTCAGCTCCCGGCCATTTTGGTGATCAGCTCCCTGCAGTTTTGAACCCACCACCTGGGAGGAAAAGTTTCTGGGAGTTGAAGAATAGAGTTTAGGAGAATAAGGTAGAGAAGAGAGGGGGAAGTGAATGGCAGGATCACTGCAGGAGGTGGGGGAGGTGTTTACCATAGTCCTAATATGGACGAGGTGGAGGATGGAGTTGGAAGGGAGGAAACCTGGGAGAGATCTGTCTTCTTGAAAAGTAAAGACAAACAGATGCGAAGGAAAATGTTCCTCCTTTAACGAGGATATTTTTCCTGATGTGAAAAGCTCGTTGAGTTTTAAACTGTATTTGTTAATTTAATATAAAGCATGTAGAGGGCTTATAACAATGAAAGCTGCTAGTCCTGTGTATGTGTCTATATGTCATGATCTGTGTGTGAGTGTGTGTGTGATCTGAGGGTCTATTACGAGTCCGTTCTTCCATATTTTGTCTAATTGACATTTTACCTGTTTTTCCCAGTCATATGCTCTCCTAGTGTTTGGTTACAAATGCTATTATTAATAAGACAAAATGTGGTTCCTTCCTCAACTAATTGAAAGTATTTTACAAATAGTGGAATTCTATGTGAACATGATTATGATGCATTGGGTTTCAAGAAAACAAGAAAAGTGACTTTCTGTATCAGCATTGTCTTGCATTGCCTTTGAGAGGAAAATATAAAGGTTAAAGAAAAGTGTCTCATTCTAAAATTGAAAGTACTGGTCTGTACTTCCATGGTGTTTAACTTTTTTCATCAGAATTGTTTAATGTATTCCTAATAGGATTATTTTCACCCCTGCCTTCCAAAGTTCTATGTTTTATTTTGTTTGCTTTTATTGTCTTTAACTTAGCAAAAAGTGTGTGTTAGTTGCTCTATCATGTCTGACTCTTTGTGACCCCATGGACTGTAGCCCACCAGGCTCCTCTGTCCATGGAATTCTCCAGGCAAGGGTACTGGAGTGGGTTGCCATTCCCTTCTCCAGAGGATCTTCCTGACCCAGGGATAGAAGCCAGGTCGTCCACATTGCAGGCAGTTTCTTTACCATCTAAGCCACAGGGAAGCAAAAAGTAGATGTTTTCTTGATCTGTAAAATCTATAAAAATGTTTTTCTTTCATCAGATTGATTTAGAACTTGACTGCTTAGCATCTTTCAAAAAATGTGAACTTGTTTGCAGAGAAATTCAGCTGAAATCAACTTTTCAAAAATTTAGTTACCACGGACATACAGTATTTCTCTCCTTTTGTTCTATTTTAGGGGTAATTTCAAGAAGCATTATCAAGAGCCGTTTACTGTAGAATTTCAGGTTTAAATTTGCAGACAAAATCTTCCTGGCTTAAGGAGAACTGCAGAACTAAGAGCCGTGTCTCTAGACCATATATAATGCACAGTGTTGCGGGTCCTTGTTGGTTAAAGGACATCATACATGGCTGCCTCCAGGTGGCACCAACTGTTAGGTAACATTTATTGTAGCAGGGATGCTCGAATCTCTGGAGGTTGGACTTGGTCTGTTCAAGTGTGAATAAATGGAGTGTGACGATGTCTGTTCTTCCTGAAACAAACAATCTGTTCAGGGCCTCACTGCTTGCATGATCAGATTCTTCGTCGTCGTCTTCTTTTATTTACAAAATGGGAATCGAAATTTCATCTACAGTAGAGGCCAGAGTTTGGAGCAGAAAGTTTGAGGCTCTGATCTTCACTGTGGCTTTAGAAGCCATGTGGCCACCAGCTAAGGATTTACGTCCTGACCCTTTAAATAAAGAATTTGGATGAGATCACTCATTTTTAAAGTTCCGGTGCTAAATTTCAGATCTATTCTATTCTAAAATGCACCAGTTGAACCCGCCTAATTGTATTCATTTTGGGATTTCAGCTCCGTGTTTAATTTTTGTATTCTTTTAATCCTCGTTTGAACGGAAAATAATTATTGCCAGTATGAAATTATCTTACGGCTTTCATATCACAGAAGCCTCAAGGTATATTAAGAAAAGTATTTAATATTATAAATTTACTTCTGGTCTAGTGAGGAAAATGTCAGGTTTGTTTTCAACTGTGTCCAGTTGTTTTCCCGCCAGGAAAGAGTTACTAGCTCTGCAATCTTGGTCCTGTTTATCTGTCTCCACCTGACAGGGTATAATGTCTCAGCCAACCTGGGCTGCTGTGACAAAAATGCCATAAGCTGGGTGGATTGTAAATGACAGAAACTTGCTTCTGGAGGCTGGAAGCCCAGGATCAGGGCACCGGCATTGTTTGCTTCCTGGTTCACAGATGGCCATCTTTTTCTGTAACCCCACACGGTAGAAGGAGCAGGCATGCATTTTGGGGTCTCTGTTATAAGGGCACTAACCTCATTCATGAGGGCTTCTCCCTCATGACCTAATCACCTGCCCAAAGCCCTGGCTCCAAGTACCACCACAATGCAGGTTTCAGTATATTAATTGGGAGGATGGGAGACCCATTCAATCTATAGCCTGCGGCTGAACCAAAGTCAGAACATTTTTGTGTCATTAACACCTAATGCTTCTCTCACTCAAACTCTCAGGACCGTCATTCTTTTATTGTACGGTCAAGTTAGGACAATACCTTGAGACTAATAAACAATAACTGGAAAATGAGAGGTAGAGTGACTGACTTCGCTAAGAATGTCAAATTAGTATCAATAACATGTGCATAACTCCTATCCCTCATTTGGTTCACATTTTCATTCTGTTAATGCTTAATAAGTATCTGCTCAGGAACATTGATTTTTTGGCAACAGAATCTTTAAATACTGTGCTTGACCCAGTTCAGTTAATTCCTTAGATGCCCTAAGATACGTATGACGCTGTGCTGTCGATTGGTGAGTCTTGGTTGTCAGAGTTTCCCTTCACTAGTACACATTTCAGGCTTTTCTGATATATTGCAAATTCTGTTCATCTGATTTTCTAAAGATGCAAGGTGAAGTAAAGTGAAGTGAAGTCACTTGGTCGTGTCCGACTCTTTGCGACCCCATGGACTGTAGCCTACCAGGCTCCTCTGTCCCTGGGATTCTCCAGGCAGGAATACTGGAGTGGGTTGCCATTTCCTTCTCCAGAAGATCTTCCCAACCCAGGGATCGAACTGGGTCTCCCGTATTGCAGGCCTGTATTGCTTTACCATCTGAGCCACCAGGGAAGTCAGAAGGAAGGTAGAAGGGTGGAAATGAAAGATGGAAGGTAGAAGGGTGAAAATGAAAGAAGGAAGGTAGAAAGGTGGAAATGAAAAATGGAAGGTAGAAGGGTGAAAATGAAAGACCTCAAATTTTTAATATTCTTATTTACCATTTTTTTTTGTTTGCTTTTTAATTTCCTAAGGGTTTCTTTTGCTCTTCGGATGTGAAACTTTATGTTTTATTTAACACTTATGTTTTGTATTTACAGTGTTGTGTTAATTGCTACTGTATAGCCAAGTGACTCAGTTGTGTGTATATATGTGTATGTGTGTGTATATATATATTATTTTTCAGGTTCTTTTCAGTTATGGTTTATCCCAGGATATTGAATATAGTTCCCTGTGCTTTGTAGTAGTAAGACTTTGTTGTTTATTCATCCTATGTGTAATGGTTTGTATCTGCTAATCCCAAGCTACCAGTCCACCCCTCCTCTACCCAGTTCCCCCATAGCAACCACAAGTCTGCTCACTATGTCTGTGAGTCTCTTTCTGTTTTGTAGAGTCCACTTGTGTTGTGTTTTGGCGTCCACGTATAAGTGATGTCCTACAGTGTCTAATACATTCTGACCACAGTCGGTGGAGAGCGGCCAGCAGGTTCCCAGTGACCCACGTGGACCTATTCGTGTGCACGTAGCGTTCCTATCACTCGTAGACTCTCATCACTGGGCACAGCCAGACCCCAAATTACTCCCAAGACCTGTGTGACTAGGCCTCCAATTACCACTGTTTACTTAACTTGCCCATTTGCTGCCTGTTTGGCTCATTCTCCAAGGCTCAGTTTGATCTCCCTGCCAGCCGGAATGGTTTGCTTTACAAGCACCAGCTGCTCAGAATCCACTGTGAAGACAGCCACCCTCACTCTTTGGTCTTTTTTTTTCTTTTTTTTTTTTGCCCCAGGAAAGTTGCTTTCTCTTCCTCGGCCTCCCTCTGCCGTTCCTGCTGAGTAATTCACCCTTCTCTTTCCACGTGGAATCTGAAGATTTTTTCTCTTGAATCAACTAACTTAACTCCTTCTATGCTTGTTTGTAATATTGGTATATTTTACCTCTTAAAACATAAATTACCTTTATGATCATTCAGTAAATACATAGAACTACTATTTAAAATTTTTTTATTCCCATCCTCTATAATAGGTGTTAGGATTTAAGCTAATGATACGGTGAGTAAACAGAAATCTGAATAAACCTCCAGTTATGACATAAGAGGGTCCTACCCTGGTAGCTCTGATGGTGAAGAATCTGCCTGTAATGAGGAAGACCTGGGTTTGATCCCTGGATTGGAAAGATCCCCTGGAGAAGGGAATGGCAGCCCATTCCAGTGTTCTTGCCTGAAGAATCCCTTGGACAGAGGAGCCTGGTGAGCTACTGTCCATGAGATCACAAAGAGTCTGACACAACTGAACAGCTAACACTTTTTTCACTGTATGATATAACATACTGAAACATTTCCGGATAATAGTATTGCAGAAGATTACAGCTACCTCAAGCAGCTCATATTCTCTCATGGTGGATTTTGCTTCCCGTGTAGTGACACATAAAATTTCTGATGTTTGGGTGTGGGTCTGTGGGGTGGTCAGATAAGGCTTGGGTAGGATAGGGTAATGAGGATGGATAGTTTTGTAACTAAGTTGCCACTTGTATGAGATCCCTACAGCATTTGCTGACTGCTGATCCCCTGGAAGTTTGCCAGTTAATTTATTTGTCACTTTGCCACTGCATTGAAAACATCCCATGGACTAATGAAGTTCTCAATGTCCTTATTAATAAAATGGAAACTGGATTATTTTTAAAAGCTACCAGTAGTAAAGATGTTTCTTTGACCACCTGTATTTACCTTGTAATTTTATAAATGCAAAAGAAAAGAGATGGCTGCTGACACCTCTGAGTTAACTTTCTCTTAAAAAGTTTGGACTTAAAGATGACAATATTATAGCTTCGAAAATGTTGATCCCAGTCCCCAGTTTTCTCTGAATTCTTTGCTTAATCAGATCTTAGCAAATAACACTTTGACATACTATTAAAATTCTGTAGAGTAACATCCAATTACTTGAGGATTATAAATCAGACATTACAGTAGGTGCTGGCACGTCCTGTTTTATTATGCAGAGTGCAGGCTCTGCTGCCCTGCTCTCGTGCTGTGAGTTTCCATGTGGAGTGTCCTCTCTGGGTCTGTAGGTTTTGTGGCCCCAGGATCTCAACATTATGGAGACCACCAGCCAGAGAAACAGAGCAGCGAGCCTTCAGAGAGACACACACCCATGATCACTCACTGTAGTGACTGCCTGTCACCTTCTTTCTTGATCTCCAAGTTTCCTGAATTGATGGAAAGTTTAGTAAAACCTTGAAAGAGAGCAGGATGCTGTGGCCACACTGTCCTTCCCTGGGTGTTTATCATCAGAATTGATCATAAGTTTTCCAAAGTCTGATCAAAGCTCAAAAAAAAAAAAAAATACCCAGTAGATATTTTTTCTAATGATAATCCTTCAAGTGGATCAAAATAGGGTTTTCCTTATATTATAAAGCATGAGATAGTTTCATCCATGAGAAATGCTAGACTTGGGCCTGTTCAAAAACACAGAAGCCCACATACCTGATGACACTTAACAGTTACAAACCAAGCTAGAAATGCTAAATGCTAAATAAAAGGTTTTAGTTTCCTACCTTGACAAAAAATGTTTGCCATCACCCAAGAGGTCAAGTTTCAACTTAGAATTCTCACTGCTGGGAGCTCTGTGCTTGACTGTGACACATCCCCACCTTCTTCTGGGACCCACCACCCCCACCTCCCGTTCCCAGCTGCTGGCTCTGCAAAGCACCTCAAGGGGTCCTGCTTGCTCCCACCTGGACTTTGGGGTGTGCACGTTGGTGGTGCTGTTCATCGTTAGGAGAGAGAAAGACAAATGTGCTGGCCCTGGATGTGGGACTGGAGCCTCTGGTTGGGAAATTCTAGGCTCCAAGGATCTTGGAGGCTTCGTGTGAAGCCAGCCCACAGGCTCTAGGTGGGCAAACCCTCTGGATGCCCTCCTGGGGAGGGAGAGGCTCCATCCTCTGTGCAAGAATGTGGCCACAGGAGGGACTGACTGAGCCAGGCCCCGGAACGCAGGAGAGGAGGATTTAATGGTCCTCCAGAGATGATGATCCATCCAGAGATGCCTGGAGTATCATACATTCTTGTTAACTGTATGGATTAACTCATTCTGTAGTGTGATCTTTGTCAAATTTTGTTTTACGTACAGACTCTCTATATACATCCCATCTGTTCGGGAATGATGGGTAATGCCAGCGTGATTAATGTGCCTAAGCAAAGAGATAGGAGGGAATCTCAGAGTCCTCTTCACATGAACTTGGCCTTTAAAAGTTGGTCAGGCCCATTTCATCCCATCCTGTTTCTCTGGACAGTGTTTATCCCATCCTTTATCCCATCCTTTCAGTAATTACCTTGTGGGTCATTCTGTGATGATGGCGCTCTCCCTCTGCACAGAGATGCACCGTCACGCATGCTGCTTGACTCTCCAGTGTGGATTGGGAAGGTCATAAGCCTGAATACAGTTAATTCCTGCTCAGGGGCCGGTTCAAGCTAGACTGGCTCCCCAAAGAGGAGACTGGGTGATTGTCCCCATCACTCACTATTTTGGGTGCCTGATGCTGTGACCTTGAGTTTTAACGTGGGTCCCTGTTGGTCATGGGTGACTGGTTACACAGTACAAGTCTCTCCCAGATCAGTGTACCCCTGACTCAGGCTCTGTCAAGAACTCCTGCCCATCTCTTTAAAGTCACCCTGCTGGTCTCTGAAATCCCTAAAAAGAACTCCACTCGTACTACATAGCTCATGTTTCAAATCAGACTATCCTGAGTTTGATGAAAACCCATCCAGTTAGTTTGAAGGGATGTAGTAAGAAGCAGAGAACCTACTTTGTTTTATAGAATTTGGAAAGAAATATACTCATGTAATTTGTGATCTTAAACTGTTTTCTTTCCATAATGACCAGCGCAGCAGGTATTGCTACACAGTAATGAGGAACTTCATATGAGCACATTACAGAATATTAAACAGGAAAAGATCCACATACCTGATGTCACTTAACAGTTAGAAACCGAGGACTTATAACTTAGAAAGGAACCCTCTATGTATTGAATCAGTTATTGCTAGAGTCTCCCCTTCTAATCCCATTTTCTCTGAGACAACACAAAGAAGAAAAATTTCTAACTTTGCTGTTAGAAGAGGAGCCTTCTATTTCCTAAATAGGAAAGTGTTGCTGATCAATTCAGTAACTCAATTCTCAGATCTAAAGTCAGAGAATTGAGTGTACTCTTCACAAAAATACTATTATAGTTTTTAAATCCACACTAGATTTTGTTTATAATCCTAAGTACCATGGTGCAGATTAGGCTACTGAAACAAGACACTCACAGATGGAGTGGCTTAATCAAGACCCTCACATAGTAGTACAGGTAGACCATCTCGTCTGGGGCTGGCACAACAACTGTAACACATCAGGGACCCAGGCTCTGCCAGCTTCGACACATGCTTGCATTCTCGGGCCCAAAGTGGCTGCTGAAGCACCCACTATCACATCCCTGTGCCATTCACAGTGGAGATGAGAAGGGCAATGTGGTCAGCCCTTAGCTTGGAGGATGAGGGAAGTTCTATCACTAGAGAAAAGGGTAAGGATGGATACTCAGGGCATGAAAAGTCTCTGTGATCTGTTGCCACTTACACTTGATCCCAAAGAGCATTTTGAGCTAAATATGTGAAAGATACAGAAAGATGTGCTTTGAGTTGAGCATGGGGAATTAGTGTTATTCTACTTGGAGACCCAATCTGTGCAAAACACTTTGAGATCTCACAGTGTAGCAGGAGGTAAGTTCAGAACCACGATCTTTTCATTCCTGCTTGAGACAAGCTCCCATTTCATAGACAAGGAAAGTGAGGCACAGAGAGACAAAGTGAGCCACCTGCAGACTCAGAACTAACACAGGTTGAGCTGGGACCTGAATCCATAGGCTCTGATCCCACAGAAGCCCTCAAACCATTTCCTATCCAGGCAACACTGAATGTATTAGGCTGCCTTTTCAAATTGGAAAAAACCAAAGATTCCCTAAATAGTAACTGTTGATGTTCAGTTGCCCGGTTGTGTCCGACTCTGTGACCTTGTGGACTGCAGCACACCAGGTCTCTCTGTCATCTCCCAAAGTTTGTCCAAGTTCATGTCCATTGCATCAGTGATGCCATCCAGCCATCTCATCCTTCGACACCCACTTCTCCTTCTGCCCCTCAATATTTCCCAGCATAAAGGACTTTTCTAATGAGTCAGCTGTTCACATCAGATGACCAAAATACTGGAGTTTCAGCTTCAGCATCAGTCCTTCCAATGAGTATTCAGGGTTGATTTCCCTCAAGATTGACTGGCTTAATCTCCTTTCAGTCCAAGGGACTCTCAGGAGTCTTCTCCAGCACCACAGTTCAAAGGTTTCAATTCTTTGGTGCTTTGTCTTCTTTATGTTAATAGCTCATACAACCCTTACATGACCACTGGGAAGACCACAGCCTTGACTATATGGACCTTTTTTGGCAGAGTATTGTCTCTGCTTTTCAACACTGTATAGATTTGTCATTGCTTTCCTGCCAAGAAGCAAACGTCTTATGATTCCATGGCTGCAGTCACTATCCGCAGTGATTTTAGAGATCCCCAAAAGAGGAAATCAGTTACTACTTCCGTTTTTTCCCCTTCTATTTGCCATGAAGTAATGGGGCCAGACTTGGGTTCGATCCCTGGGTCAGGAAGATCCCCTGGAAAAGGAAATGGCACCCGACTCCAGTACTCTTGCCTGGAAAATCCCATGGGTGGAGGATCCTGGTAGGCTGCAGTCAATGGAGTCGCAGAGTCGGACACGACTGAGCGACTTCACTTTTACTTTCAGTTTAATAGGGCCAGATGCCATGATCTTAGCTTTTTTAATATTGAGTTTTTAAGCCAGCTCTTTCACTCTTCTCTTTCACCCTTCTCAAAAGGCTGTTTAGTTCATCTTCACTTTCTGCCATAGAGTGGTACCATCTGCATACCTGGGGTTGATGTTTCTCCCACCTATCTTGATTCCAGCTTGTAACTCATCCAGCCCCACATTTCTCATGATGTGCTCAGTGTATAGATTAAACAAACAGGGTGCAGCAGACAGCCCTGTCTTACTCCTTTCTCAATCTTGAACCATTCAGTTATTCCATACAGGGTTCCAACTGTTGCTTCCTGACCCGCATACAGGTTTCTCAGGAGACAGGTAAGATGGTCTGATAGTCCCATCTAAATGGTAATAACTTAATTTAAACATTTTTTTTTAAAAAGAGAAAACCTAAAATATGCAATAAAACATTTGCTTTTTTGTAGGTTTCAGCCTGAAGTATTGTTTTATTTTTACAGTCACAATGTCATATAGTTAAGGAGATATTCTAAGTTTATACTCAGTAAGTGAAATACAGTTTCAATTAAAGTGTTAATTTAGAACAAAGAAGAGTTAAAAAAATATATATATGTGACATAAATGTGGTATGTTTTACTCCTGGGAAAATAAATCTGAGGCCTTATTTTCTGACCACTAAGTGGGGTTTTTTGTTTATTTATTTATTTTGGCTAGAAGTATATTTAGTATATTTGTTAATTTTAAAAATAATTTTATTTTATACTGGAGTATACTTGATTTATAATATTGTGTTACTTTCAGGTGTACTGCAAACTGATTCAGTTATACATATACATATATCTATTCTTTTTCAGATTCTTTTCCAATTTAGATTATTAGAGGATATTGGAATAGAATTCCCTGTTCTGTGCAATAGGTCCTTATTGTTTATCTGTTTTATATATGCTGTTTTTTGCTACTGTTTAGTCGTTCAGTCATGTCTGACTGTTTTCACCCCGATAGACTGTAGCCCACCAGGCTTCTCTGTCTGTGGGATTTTCCAGGCAAGAATACTGCAATGGGTTGCCATTTCCTTCTCCAGGGGATCTTCCCAACCTAAGGATATAGTAGTGTTTATATGTTAATCTCATCCTCCTAATTTATCCCTCCCAACTTTCCCCCTTGATAACCATAAGCTTGTTGTCTGTGTCTGTGAATCTGTTGCTGTTTTGTATATAACTTCATTTGTATCATTTTTTAGATTCCATATATAAGTGATATCATAAAATATTTGTCTCTGTCTGACATACTTCATTTAGTATGATAATCCCTAGATTCGTCCATGTTGCTTCAAAAAATGGTATTATTTCATTATTTTTTAGGGCTGAGTATATATATCCCTTGTATATATATCATGGGCTCCCCGCTGCTCAGTGGGTAAGGAACCGGCCGGTAGCACAGGAAACTCAGGTTCGATCTCTGGGTGGGGAAGATCTCCTGGAGGAGGTAATGGCCACTCACTCCAGTATTCTTGCCTGGAGAATCCCATGGACACAGGGGCCCTGAAGGCTAGTCCATAGGGTCACAAAGAGTCAGACACAAATGAAGCAACTTAGAACGCATCCAAGCACATATATTTATCACAGCTTCTTTATCCATTGATCTGTCGATGGACATTTACGTTGATTCCATGTCTTGGCTGTCGTAAATAGTGCTGCAATGAACCTAGGATGCATATATCTTTTCAAAGTATGGTTTTCTCTGGATGTATGCCCAAGAGTGGAATTGCTGGATCATATGGTGGCTCTGTTTTTAGTTTTTAAAGCACCTTCATTCTGTTTTCCACAGTGGCTGCACCTACTTGCATTCCCATCAACAGTGTAGAAAGGTTCCCTTCTCTGCACATCCTCTCCGGCATTTATTGCTTTGGACTTTTAAATGATGGCCATCCTGACTGATGTGAGGTGGCACCTCACTGTAGTGTTCATTTGCACTTCGCTAATAATTAGTGATGTTGAGCATATTTACATGTGCTTTTTGGCCAACTGTATGTCTTCTTTGGAGAAGTTTCTAGTTAGATCTTCTGTTTTCCAATTTTTTTATTTTTAGCTATTTGAGCTGTTTGTATGCTTTGGAAGTTAATCCCTTGTCCGGTTGCAAATATATCTGAGGCCTTATTTTCTAAACATTGATTGTTAATAAACACTTTAGATATCTCCATGACATACTTTAGAGCACTTTTTAATCAAGTCAAGCTGAAATAAGTCCATCCCAGGATTAGGGGCTTAATCTCATCCTCAGATCACCTGGTGATATTGATCCGCAGGTACTTTAACTTGTATGCATCACATTTATTAAGCAAGAAGGTGACCGTATATAGTATCCACTCCCTAGATATATTGGTTTGCTCAGTCTGCATGACAATATATCACTGACTGGGTGGTTGGAATAGCAGTTTATCCTCTCTCAGTTCTAGGGGCTGGGCGTCCACGATCACAGTATGGGCAGGTGTGGTTCCTCTGAAGTGTCTGTCCTTGGCTTGGAGGTGCACGCTGTCTTACTGCCTCTCCACGCCGCGCTTGGAGGTGCACGCTGTCTTACTGCCTCTCCACGCCGCGCTTGGAGGTGCACGCTGTCTTACTGCCTCTCCACGCCGCGCTTGGAGGTGCACGCTGTCTTACTGCCTCTCCACGCCGCGCTTGGAGGTGCACGCTGTCTTACTGCCTCTCCACGCCGCGCTTGGAGGTGCACGCTGTCTTACTGCCTCTCCACGCCGCGCTTGGAGGTGCACGCTGTCTTACTGCCTCTCCACGCCGCGCTTGGAGGTGCACGCTGTCTTACTGCCTCTCCACGCCGCGCTTGGAGGTGCACGCTGTCTTACTGCCTCTCCACGCCGCGCTTGGAGGTGCACGCTGTCTTACTGCCTCTCCACGCCGCGCTTGGAGGTGCACGCTGTCTTACTGCCTCTCCACGCCGCGCTTGGAGGTGCACGCTGTCTTACTGCCTCTCCACGCCGCGCTTGGAGGTGCACGCTGTCTTACTGCCTCTCCACGCCGCGCTTGGAGGTGCACGCTGTCTTACTGCCTCTCCACGCCGCGCTTGGAGGTGCACGCTGTCTTACTGCCTCTCCACGCCGCGCTTGGAGGTGCACGCTGTCTTACTGCCTCTCCACGCCGCGCTTGGAGGTGCACGCTGTCTTACTGCCTCTCCACGCGCGCTTGGAGGTGCACGCTGTCTTACTGCCTCTCCACGCCGCGCTTGGAGGTGCACGCTGTCTTACTGCCTCTCCACGCCGCGCTTGGAGGTGCACGCTGTCTTACTGCCTCTCCACGCCATGCTTGGAGGTGCACGCTGTCTTACTGCCTCTCCACGCCATGCTTGGAGGTGCACACTGTCTTACTGCCTCTCCCCGCCGCGCTTGGAGGTGCACGCTGTCTTATTGCCTCTCCACGCCGTGCTTGGAGGTGCACGCTGTCTTACTGCCTCTCCACGCCGTGCTTGGAGGTGCACGCTGTCTTCCTGCCTCTCCCCGCCGCGCTTGGAGGTGCACGCTGTCTTACTGCCTCTCCACGCCGTGCTTGGAGGTGCACGCTGTCTTATTGCCTCTCCACGCCGCGTTTGGAGGTGCACTCTGTCTTACTGCCTCTCCACGCCGTGGTCACTCTGCATCCTCATCTCTCTTCTTGTGAGGACACCAGTCAGATGGGTTAGGGTCTCCTTAGGGGGCTTCTTTTAAGTTAATCACCATGTATAGGCCCTATCTCCCAATAGTCTTATCCTAAGGTTTTGGGGGTTAGGCCTTCAACCTGTGAACTGTGGATGGGTGATTAGGGGTACCCTGTTCAGTCCAGGCCATACTCTGGGAACACAGAGACCTGGACTCAAGCAGATGTCCAGCATGCGGCTGCCTCCTCCCTGACGGCTTTGGCCAAAACAGGATGCGGGGCAGGTGACGTGTTTCAGTAACCTTAAGCCTCTTTACCTGAATATTTGGGTACCACATTATTAAGTTTAATCTGCAGATTATTTAAAAGACTATCTTGAACTTGCTCACATTTTCACCATCTGGTCAAGACGAAACAGTTGAGGTGACAGTTGCTGTTATTCTTGTTGTTTAGTCGCTCAAGTCGTGTCCGACTCTCTTGGGACTCCACGAGCCTGTAGGCTCCCACCCTCCATGAGGCTACTCCTGTAGCCTGCCGGGCTCCTCTGTCCATGGGATTTCTCAGGCAAGAAAATGGAGTGGGTGGGTACCCGTTTCCTCCTCCAGGGGATCTTCGCGACCCAGGGATTGAACCCACATCTCCTGCACTGGCAGACAGATTCTTTAACACTGCACTACCTTGGGAAGCTCTGAGGTCACAGTAGCAAACGTTTTCCTGGAAAACTCAGTGTGTGAGGGAGCAGAGATGGTCTGACTGCAGGCATTCCAGGCGCTCAGCAGGATGCCAGCTTCTCACCAGGGAGCCATTTTTAGTCATGGTTAGGCTGAAAAGCAGAGGTCGGGAGTCAGCATAGACCTTCAAAAGCCATGTTTGCAGAGCACACAGCAGCAAAGGAAGCACCATAACCTCCTTCAGGTTACTGTAGTGAAAGAAGAAAGCATAGCCAGGGGCTTTCCCTGGTAGCTCAGTGGTTAGGACTCTGGGCTCCTAGTGCAGGCGACATGAGTTCACTCCCTGCTCAGGGGACTAAGATCCTGCATGTTTAAAATAAACAAACAAAAAAGCATCACCACATCACTGGGAATGACTGAAAGAATTCTGAAAGTATTATTAAGGGCACTTATTCCATCCATCTCTCAAAAAGTATTCCTAACGATTCTGTTTTTAGCTTCTTACCCATTGTGTATCTTTCATTATAAACCTCTTTGGAAAATGGGAAAACTGTAAACTTTATGGCTTGTAGGATTAAAATGGAGAATGAATGAGGGAAACCATAAAAGTGCAAGAACTTTCATGCCGTGTTCTAAAAATATTCTTCAGACTTATGAAACTTTTACAAGTTGTACTTATCTGGAGTGGGGTGAGGTATATTCAAGAACCTTGGCCCAGCACAAAAGGAACATTTTTGTTTGTTTAAAAATACCCAGAAACTCACTGTGGCACCGTTGGAACAGACTGCCTAATAAATGTTTTCCGACTGTGTGGTTGCCACAACATTGGAAGTGTCTGACAGCAACAGGAGAACTGCTGGGTCTTTTCTTGTAAAAAATGATCACTGGAGATCCGTGTGGTATTGTGCACAATGAAGAGAACCACTTTTCTGTGTGGCCCCGGGGACCAAGAATTTGATGCCGATAAGAACAGCATCAGTAGTAAACAGCAGCCACAGCCACCCAGGTGGTACTTAACCATGCCTCTGGAGAGCATCAGGTCAGAGGTCATGCAGAGAACTCCCTCTCTGCACTCACCACTCGCAGTGTCAACTTGAGGTTAACTTGAGTCAGCTTAGAAATGTACCCACTTCAAGAGACTATGCTCCCCCTCACTTGAGACCTTTACATATGATGTTCTTCTGGCATGAAATACAAATGCCTCTTCACCATCTGCACAGAGTTAAAATTGCCTTTGAAAATCCCTTGGGTATCAGCCTGTAGTGTCTCAGGGAGTCCAGTCCCATCAGTTAGACTGTTTTGCTGCTGCTCTGTTTACATACTAGATAAAGTGATTGGTTTGCAGAAGGAAATGGCAACCCACTCCAGGACTATTGCCTGGAAAATCCCATGGACAGAGGAGCAAGGTAGACTACAGCCCACGGGGTCGCAAAGAGTCGGACACGACTTCACTTCGCTTCACTACTTTATTACAGGTCATCATAAACTCTAGAGGGCCTCCTAGTGCTCAGACAGTAAAAAAAATCCTCCTGCAATGCAGAAGACCCGGGTTTGATCCCTGAGTCGGAGTCAGGAAGATCCCCTGGGGAAGGGAATGGCAACCCACTCCAATATTCTTGCCTAGAGAATCCCATGAACAGAGAGGCCTGGTGGGCTACAGAGTCCATGGGGTCACACAGAGTTGGACGTGACTGAGTGCCTAGCACACACAGACACACACAGGCTCAGAATTCTCTTGAGGAACTGACAAAAGTGAACGAAGAGAAGTTTTGCATTTCTCACTTCCCGATTCTGCCAGGTTACTGCTCATTTAGTGGCTGGGCAAGCAGCAGACCCCTCACTGTCTTAAACCATTCTCTCTCTTGCTTTATCTTCTTCTCTCTGTGTTAGTAGCATTACATTAGATAAAAACCTGAAACTCAATACATGTAAAATAAATCCTCTTGTTGCACTGACCCCTCAGGATCAGTACTTGCCCATCCCTCCTCCAAGGCCATGAGCTGCCTGGAATCAGGGACTCTTTCCTTTCCAAGTGTATATACACAGCACTGGCCCAAAACATTCAGGGAAAATTTCCTTGAATAAGTTAATAAAGGAATGAATAAACAAAACGGGTCACATTAACCACAACAACTTTTCAGTTTAAAAACAACTGAATTTTGTCACTGTACATAATAAACAAAATGAATCTTATCACTGAGCTCAGTTGTTACTTTCAAGATAACCAAACCGAAGCACTTCCTCTGTTCTTTCTATGAGTTGATAAGAAAGACATTATTATACTTATCTTTTGAATTCAAATTGTTTCATCCATTAAGTTATATTCTTTTACTGATATTTCCAGTTTCTGGATGGAATTGACTTTTCATTTGATGGTTAGATACTGCATTGATTGGAAGGTGATTTTTTTGGACATTATTTATCTTTATCCACTTCTCCAACCCATGATATTACACCTGAAACTGTTGTGCCTCACCCTGTGCATTTATGGATTCCCATCTGCACAGATCTCTAACATCTTTAAAGATAGACAGCCTGCCCTCATCATGTGCAACTCTCCAAATACTCTTTCAGTCACTGCAAACCTTTTGCAAATGGTCCTGGAGCGTCTCTGCCTCCTCATCTCTGGCTCTCTCTTCTGACTGGTCCCCAGCTCCCCTCGAAATCAGTGCTGCCATGGAGGCGGCCTTGTCCTCCACTCTCCAGGTCTGCTTCTCACTAAAATTCTAAGTAGTAATCAACACTTAATTATCTTACTTCCTGAAATACCTTATTCTTCTGATTTCAGCACCATGGCCCTTGCCTCTTTTTCTCCTGAAAAGGTCTTCCCATGGAGATCCCCTAACTGCCTTGATATTCTTCTCAGCCTTCAAACGTGAAAGCATCCTGGGCTCCGCCCCAACTCCCTTGTGTATCCCCTGTGCTCCCTGGAGGTCTAATGGGTACCCTAGATTGCCATCCATCTGCTGCCAGCATGTCCTGTCTGTCTGCCCACCTCCCGCCTCTCTGGACGTGACCTGACCCTCTGGTCCTGGTCCTATATCTTCTTCCTGCTTTACTCTCCACACAGCTATTGCATGAGGTCCTCTGTCTTCCCCTGGAGAACCCAGAATTTCCACCACCCACGGGTTCCCCTCCCCGTAAGTGACACTGTCATCCAACTAGTTGTTCTTGTTGTTGTTGTTTAGCCACTCAGTCGTGTCTGACTCTTTCTGACCCATGGACTGTGGCCCACCAGGCTCCTCCATCCATGGGACTTCCCAGGTAAGAAGACTGGAGTGGGTTGTCATTTCCTTCTCCAGGGGATCTTCCCGACCCAGGGATCGAACCCGCATCTACTGCATTGGCAGGCAGATTCTTCACTACTGAGCTGCCAGGGAAGCCCCTCCAACTGGTGATCCTAACTGAAAACCTGAAAGTTCCTGATTCCTCCTGTTTGTCTGAGCCACTTGCACATGGATGAACAGGACACGTGTCAGCAACACTGCAGGAGAAGCTCAAAGCGTCTCCCCACGGATCTGCCCTGCTGCTCTCCGAACATGGCCTCCATTTCCCCGCTCAGGGAGGAGAGCTTCCCCGCCTCCTCCACTTCTACTCCAGGAGCCCAGCCCCACACAGTGGCTCGGTGACCCTGGGAGAGGGGAGATCAGAACGAGACCCTGCCCTGGGTTCCCCAACACTCGAGCACAGAGTCCAGGCAGGCGCCCAGCAGAGCCTGAGCCTCTCCATCTCCTCCTCTCCCTGTGCTTAGTCTCAGACCCACCAGGACAGGCCTGGCCCTCCTTGGGGTCTGCCACTTGCTCCTCTGCCTGGACTGGCCTTCCCCCAGACCCTTGCATGGCAGCCTCCTTGTCTGCAAGTCACCTGCCCTGCCCAACTGGTCAAAAGGGGTGCTCTCAATACAGACAGGCCCTTCTTCATTTGCTGGGGTGCTGTCCAGTATCCAGATGATATTCAGATGGAATTCCAGTGGAGTTGTTTCAAATCCAAGAGATGATGCTGTGAAAGTGCTGCACTCAATATGCCAGCAAAGTTGGAAAACTCAGCAGTGGACATGGGACTGGAAAAAGTCCGTTTTCATTCCAATCCCAAAGAAAGGCAATGCCAAAGAATATTCAAACTACCGCACAATTGCAGTCATCTCACACACTAGCAAAGTAAAATTCTCCAAGCCAAGGTTCAACAGTACATGAACTTCCAGAGGTTCAGGCTGGATTTAGAAAATGCAGAGAAACCAGAGATCAAATTGGCAACATCTGTTGGATCACAGAAAAAGCAGAGGAGTTCAAGAAAAACATCTGCTTTATTGACTACACCAAAGCCTTTGACTGTGTGGATCACAACAAACTATGGAAATTTCTTAAAGAGATGGGAATACCAGACCACCTTAACTGCCTCCTGAGAAATCTGTATGCTGATCAAGAAGCAGCAGTTAGAACTGGACATGGAACAACAGACTGGTTCCAAATCGGGAAAGGAGTACATCAAGGCTGTATATTGTCACCCTGCTGATTTAACTATATGCAGAGAACATCATGAGAAATACCAGGCTGGATGAAGCACAAGGTGGAATTAAGATTGCCACGAGAAATATAATAACCTCAGATATGCACCCTTATGGCAGAAGCAAAGAAGAACTAATGAGTCTCTTGATGAAAGTGAAAGAGGAGAGTGAGAAATCTGGCTTAAAAATCAACATTCAAAAAACTAAGATCATCGCATCTGGTTCCATCACTTCATGGCAAATAGATGGAGAAACAATGGAAACAGTGACAGACTTTATTTTCTTGCGCTCCAAAATCACTGCAGATGGTGACTGCAGCCATGAAGTTAAAAGATGCTTGTTCCTTGGAAGAAAAGCTTTGATAAACCTAGACAGTATATTAAAAAGAACTGACATTACTTTGCCAACAGAGGTCCATCTAGTCAAAGCTATGGTTTTTCCAGTGATCATGTATGGATGTGAGAGCCTAATACTACTTTGACCTACTTCCCAGAATATGACTTTGTAGGTCCATGGGGCAGTCTGTAGCACACAGGCTAAATCCATCTTGCTGCCTTTCTTTCTAAATAAAAAATTTTATTGGATCACCATCATAAAAAAAAAAGAAAACTGAGCACCAAAGAACTGATGGTTTTGAACTGTAGTGTTGGAGATGACTCTTGAGAGTCCCTTGGACTGCAAGGAGATCCAACCAGTCCATTCTAAAGGAAATCAGTCCTGAGTATTCTTTGAAAGAACTGATGCTGAAGCTGAAACTCCAAGACTCTGGCCACCTGATGCGAAGAAGTGACTAATTGGAAAAGACCCTGATGCTGGGAAAGATTGAAGTCAGGAGGAGAAGGGGACGACAGAAGATGAGATGGTTGAATGGCATCACTGACTTGATGATCATAAGTTTGAGCAAGCTCCAGGAAGTGGTGATGGACAGCGAAGCCTGGCATGGTACAGTCAGTGGGGTCGCAAAGAGTCAGACACGACTGAGCAACTGAACTGATTCAAAATCTCAAGTCATTATTTTTCCATTTATATTATCTTTATTTACTTTTAAGTTGAAATACAGTTGGTTTACAATGTCATATTAATCTCAAGTGTATAGCAAAGTGATTGAGTTATCTATCTATCTATCTATACTTCAGATTCCTTTCCCTTTGGTAAAGAATAGGTTCTTACAAGATATTGAATACAATATACAAGATATATGATACAGTATACAATATTTTGAACACGATATGCAAGATATTGAATCCAGTTCCCAATACTATACAGCAGGTTATTTTTTAGCTTTTTATTTTGTGTTGATATATAGCTGATTGACAATGTTGTGATCATTTCAGGTGAGCAGCCAAGGGACTCGGTGATAGATATACACGTATCCATTCTCCCCCAAACTCCCCTCCTCTCCATGCCGCTTAACATTGAGCAGTGTTCCACAGATCCTTATTAATTATGTTTTATTAATATATAGTACTGTATGTGTTAATCTCAAACTCCTGATTTCTCTCTCCCCCTGCCCTTTCCCCTTTGGCAACATAAATTTGTCTTCTGTGTCTGTGAGTCTGTAAGTAAGTTCATTTGTATCGTTTTTCACATTCTGCATATAAGCGATATTTGTCCAGAATCATCATGTTACCTGACTTGCTTTAGCTGTTTACTGGGTGTCCTCTCCTATTACTTGTGTGACTTTAACACCTAGAATGCTATCAGACTATCAGATTATAGGCCTTTGACGCTTAACAAGCATTTGCAGAATGAACTAATACATCCATAGGTTGTTTCTAAATGCAACACTTCAAAATATGAAAAGTGAAAGTTCATATATAAGTAGGACACATTTTGGAATATTCTATGAGAGCATATCTATTTTTCCAAAGCATGAATAAAATATTGTCCCCCCATTATTATGGATTTTACTAACTTTTACATGTCTGTGAATGTAGAATATTAAATATACTAGTTTTCTAATCCTTTTGTTCTTTGTATACTACTTGGGACAGGGTTTCAGGTCAAAGATCTCATGACATCATTTGCCAGTAGACTTCATGACCTTTTTGGGTTAATGATTCTTCAGTGGATACAAGTAATTATTAAATACTGATGGTATCTTTAATAGGCATAACAGTATTTTGTAATATTTAGTCATTTAATACATTATATTGGTATTAAAAATGTCATATATATATAACATATTTATTCTGTAATTATAACATGCATGCTCAGTATCATGTCTGATTTTGCAACCCCATGGACTGCAACCCATTGGGGTCCTCTGTCCATGGGATTTTCCAGGCAAGAATACTGGAATGGGTTGCCATTTCTGACTCCAATCATGACACAGAGGGATGAATACAGACAATTATATACATTTGTATAGAATATGTGTGATTTTTTCAATGTTTTCAAATGAATTTGTAAGCTCATATGAAAATGCATACATGAAAATATCTGTAGCTAAACTTTTGTTTTGTTTGTAAAGTCAGTCAGATCAGACTCTGTGTTTTCCTAAACTGTGATATAATGGAATGATCACAAGACTGAGGTTCAGAAAATCAGTTTCTCATCTAGCTTCCAGGCTAATGAGGGGGTACTGAAGAAGCCATCGTTCCCCCTAGAATGTAAGCTCCAATGGGCAGAGGCCACTGGTGGCTGCGTTCACTGCTCTATCACCAGCATGCAGAGAAGGTGAGGACCAGTTCAAATGCTGAACAGTTTCTTGTTGCATGAATTGTACGTCTCTTGTCTACAGTTTCCACATCTGTAAAAAACTGATCCTTCCAACCTTTACATTCCAGATAATATGAGAGCCTTTTGAATATAAATCAGAAAAATTCAGAGCTAGAATTGCTTATCCAGCTGTTACCTGGGCCTTTATACAGTTGTATAGTGAGTGCATCAAAACTCTGTGTTGAATATTTCTTAACATGAGTAAGACAAGATATCGGTCCATGATTGCCATCTTTAATAGGCTTGAAACAAAAACTCTAAAATAAAAAATATATTACCCAAATTCACAAAATTAAATAAGTATAAAAGAAAGTTCAATAACTGACCCTTACATGATGTTTTTGCAAAGTGTGTAGCACTTAGATTTATTTTGGAAGCTGTGAAGATTTAATACTGCTGTAAGGATTTGGGGACATCCCGTAGACATACCTCCTTTGAGAAAAACTTGAAAAATACAAATTGGTAAAGAACTCTTAACTTTTAAATGTTTTCTTTTCATTCATCAAACACATATATCACTACAAGCACCTGTAATGGGTGCTGGGAGAGGCGGGAGAAGCCAGGCTCTGGTAGTACCTCCGTCATCTGGACAGCCAGGCACACAGAGCCTCCTGGCTGGAGTCAGCATCAGCACTGGAAACGTCACAGAGGAAACCTGTGGACTGGGGGCTGATGACCAGACCGCCATCACTCACAGCCTCCCCAGCACAGCCACCAGGACCAACCCAGCTTTCGGGCCCACCGTCTGGTCCTCTCACATCCTCCAGACCGATGTTTGATGAAACCCTGACCCCTTTTTTATAAAGCCGCTGCTCAGCTCTGTCAATCTCCATCCCCTTCTCTTGCCTGTTTTATCCACAGCAGTTATTACCAGACTGTTACACATTTCTTGACTTGTTAATTGCCTTTCTTGTATAATACATACATGTATGTAAGCTCCATGATGACAGGAAATTTGTCATTTGGCAGTGCTTACCTAGAACCTAGAACAGTGTGGGACACCTGGTTGGTGTTTAGTAAATATTTGTTGGATGGAGGGATGGATGGAGGAAGGGATGGAAAGAGGGAGGGAAGGATAGAGGGAAGGATGAAGGAAGGATGGTTGGAAGGAGGGAAGGATGGATGGATAGAATAAAGGAGGGAAGCATAGATGTGTGGATAGGGCTAGGGATGGATGGACGCATGCATGGAAGGATGGGGCGAAGGAAGGAAGGATGGATGGATGGATGGATGGAAAAAGGACAGATAGATGGAGGAATGAATGGATGAAAGTATGGATGGATGAATAAAAGGAAGGGTGAATGGATGGAAGGAATGCTGACTGAGTGGATAAATGAACACCTTAATGAAAAGATCCTTGTGGCTGATCCTTTTAACCATTTCTCTCTAGTTCCCAGCATCCTCCCCTCCATTTACATGTAAAAGTTTGCTTTCATTATTCTAGCTACGAACCTCATTCTTTTTGGTAGAATTTGGTGTTCTACCCTCGTTCATTGCCTCGGGATGCCTAGAGTAAACATTTGTCAGGATTCTAGCTGGCTCACTCGGGTAACATGCCGTGGGGGCTTGCCCCTTGCCCTCAGGTGGTGTGGTGCTGATAGGCGTGCAGGGGTGAAATGTTGCTTTACGTGGTGACTTCATACAGGAGCGACGTCTAAGAAGGAGCCACAGGACACACATAAACACCCAAACTAAGCTAATGGCAGCCATCAAGGCCACAGGGGAAGTCCCTGCCTTGAGTCCAGTGGGTGAGACAGAAAGCAGAAGGAGCACAGGTGGAGAATCCAGAGCCGTAGGTGGGAAGAGATGCATCCATGTGACGGTTGGTAGGAGCACACAGTGCTTTGTAGAGGGCAAGTTATAAACAATAAGACAAACAGATTCCTGCCCTTTCACTGGCATTTCAACCTCTAAAAATGCATTCTGTGAAAGCACCTCTGGAAACATCACCAGTCATGAGCCCTATGTGGGTAACCTCTGTGCCATCTCAGATGAGATTCTGTATGTTAAAGAAAACATTGAATAAAATGCTGCCCCCCCCCTCCTTTTATGAAGATTGTGGATAGCTGGCTGTACCAAAACAGTGGTATTTTCCATGCTGGGTTCCAAGAGCCTCTTCTGTAGAGGACATTCCCAGTCATTCAGGTCTGTCTCCATGCAGTTGGAACCTTCCAGATTAGAAGAAACCTATTAGCTTCCAGAGAACAGTACAGTGCAAAATCCAGTTTTTTACTGAAGCTGACAACTTGAGCAGCCGTAATGCAGGGATGCATTTTGGCTCATTGGGAGTCAGGTGGTCTCTGAAACTGGGCAGTGGTCTGCCTTCTACTGCTGCCTCCTTAGCCAGAGAATCCTGTAGCAGAGAGATCAATTCATCAGAGTATTCTCTTAGGCATTATTTTTGTGAGTAAAACTTGAATTATATGCATAATTAATGACTGTACTTGTTAACGATTGTACTTGCAGAGTTGATATCCAGGGGAACTGTCTGGAAAAAAAAAAAAACTTAGAGTTGCTTTTACTCTCTCCTGCCAGAGTCAGGCCACAAGAAGTTGAAAAGCACCATCCAGAGAAGCACCGAGACAGGAATGGCAGCTGAGATGAGGAAGATGGTGAGGCAGCCAAGCCGGGAGTCCACAGACGGCAGCATCAACAGCTACAGCTCCGAGGGAAAGTGAGTGGGTCAGCACACGCACGAGGCCTGGAGCCGAGGGTCCCGAGTCACAGGGAGGGTCACAAGGCTCTCGTTATCCTGCAGTTACTTTGTACAACCGGGAGTTCAACCATCCACTTTAAAACAGCCTGACCTCTTAGGATACAGACACACCTCTGGCCTGGTCACTCAGACCTCTCAAAGGGATGAGGAAATGGCGGCTTAACATGAATAAACTGATTTTTGTTATCCAGAAAGGCTCAGAAAAGTCCAGGACCAGAGGCTTATGGTAGAAATGCCACATTTAATGGCTTCCTTCAGATGGGAAATTCATCGTCTAGCCCAGTTGCCAAAATCTGAATTAGAACGTAGATGTATGAAACTAATTGTCCATATTCCTGCTTTTCTCCAAACTATTTTGAGATTCAAGTTGTTGGAAGTCTAACATTCTTGTAATAGCAACTTATTTTTCTTATTTGTAAAATATCACGTTTCATTTTCACCTTAGGAAAAATGCCCAGGATCTACCTACTTAGTTATTTTTCTGATGAAAGAGTTTTCATTAATCTCGAAATTAATTAATTGGGAAAAAATATAACTAGATTTTTGTTTTTGTTTACTTGGTGTGATTTTTTTTTTACAGAAAAATCTGCATTTTTCTTATGCTTGAGAATTTTTCTGGTGAAACTAAAATAATGGTTTTACTGATTGATAGTTTGATAGTTGACAGATTACTGAGGTAATAGATCTTACAAATAATTAAATATTATCCTGCAATGGGTTACTTGGGGATTGACTGTGTACAAGTTTTCTATAATTATGTATTACCATGCAAATATCTTTTACCCATTCATTATTATTTTATTTTACTGACATTTTTAATTAGGTTCAGAAAATAAAATAAATTCTGCCAGGTTAATGTTCATGATATCATTTCCCATTCCTGAAAGTAGTGAGTCCCTTTATTTGATCCAATGATGGGTATGCATTCTTCTAGCAAGATACAGCCAGGAACAAAAATCAGAAGGCATGAAGTTTTGGAGTTAAGTTTGCTGAAAAATACCAATATTTGTTGAAGTATTATGAAGCAATGAGTAAATAAAAATCTTGAGACACTGTTTTCTGATATAAAAATCAACAAGTGTATATTGAGATTAACAAATACACACTACTATAGATAGATAGATAGATAATCAATAACTAATAGGAACCTACAGTATACCACAAAGAACTCTACTCAACTCTCTGTAATGGTCTATGGGGGAAAGGATATTCAAAAGGGTGGACATATGTATATATCCAGATACATATAACTATTCACTTTGCTCTGCAGCAGAAACTAACACAACATTGTAAATCAACTATACTCCAATAAAGTTTTTTTTAATTGACAATCTAGTAATACTTCCACCATGGATAAGCCACTTAACATCTCACAGATTTATTTTATGGTCTCTTGATAGAATAATAATTGATGCTCTGTCTAATCCCTTTGATTATGAAAAAATAATATGTATGAAAGCACATGGTAGTTGTTCACTCGCTCAGTCGAGTTTAACTCTTTGCGTCCCCACGGACTGTCCTTCACTACCACATTGGAAAAGATCAACCCTTATACAAAACTGTTTATTCCAAAAAATTACATATCGAAGTTTAACTATGTGAACAGCCTGGTTCTTGTTATCCTGAGCACATCAGGTAACAAGAGCACAGTCCCTGCTCTGGGCAAAGATATAGCCTGGGGCTTCAGGCAGACCTGGCGAGAAACAGACAAACTCCAACCAACGTACTTGCATTTAATTTAAATACAAACCTCATATTGACATATTAATATTAATATGACATTAATTTATGCAAGATGTTAATTCATTCAAAACTTTAAAAATTAAGCATTTTGATTTGTAATAAGAATCTGTTTTCAAATAATATTTATTCAATATTACAAATTAGAGATACTAAGAAAACATTTCATGCAAAGATGAGCACAATAAAGGACAGAAATGCTATGGACCTAACAGAAGCAGAAGATATTAAGAAAAGGTGGCACAAATGCACGGAAAAACTGTACAAAAAAGATCTTCATGAGCCAGATAACCACGATGCTATGATCACTCAACTAGAGCCACATCCTGGAAAGCAAAGTCAAGTGGGCATGGAGAAGCATCACTGTGAACAAAGCTAGTGGAGGTGATGGCATTCCAGTGGAGCTATTTCAAGTCCTGAAAGATGATGCTGTGAAAGTGCTGTACTCAAGATGCCAGCAAATTTGGAAAAGTCAGCAGTGGCGCAGGACTGGAAAAGATCAGCTTTCATTCCAATTCCAAAGAAAGGCAATGGCAAAGAATGCTCAAATTACCACACAATTGCACTTACCTCACATGCTAGCAAAGTAATGCTCAAAATTCTCCAAGCCAGGCTTCAACAGTACATGAACTGTGAACTTCCAGGTGTTCAAGCTGGGTTTAGAAAACACAGAGGACCCAGAGATCAAATTGCCAACATCCACTGGATCATCGGAAAAGCAAGAGAGTTCCAGAAAAATATGTACTTCTGCTTTATTGACTATGCCAAAGTCTTTGGCTGTGTGGATCACAACAAACTGTGGAAAATTCTGAACAAGATGGGAATAACAGACCACCTGACCTGCCTCTTGAGAAATCTGTATGCAGGTCAGGAAGCAACAGTTAGAACTGGACATGGAACAACAGACTGGTTCCAAATTGGGAAAAGAGTATGTCAAGGCTATATATTGTGACCTTGCTTATTTAACTTCTATGCATCCTGTGAAATGCTGGACTGGATGAAGCACAAGCTGGAATCAAGATTTCCAGGAGAAATATCAATAACCTCAGATACACAGATGATACCACCCTTATGGCAGAAAGCAAAGAGGAACTAAAGAGCCTCCTGATGAAAGTAAAAGAGGAGAGTGAAAATGTTGGCTTAAAGTTCAACATGCTGAAAACTAAGATCATTGCATCTGGTCCCATCACTTCATGGCAAGTATATGGGGAAACAATGGAAACAGTGAGAGATTTTATTTTGGGGGCTCCAAAATCACTGCAGATGGTGAATGCAGCCATGAAATTAAAAGACGCTTGTTCCTTGGAAGAGAAGTTATGACCAACCTAGACAGCATATTAAAAAGTAGAGAAATTACTTTGCCAACAAGAGTCTGTCTAGTCAAAGTTATGGTTTTTCCATTAGTCGTGTATGGATGTGAGAGTTAGACTATAAAGAAAGCTGAGTGCCAAAGAAATGATGTCTTTGAACTGTGGTGTTGGAGAACACTCTTGAGAGTCCCTTGGCTGCATGAAGATCAAAGCAATCAATCCTAATGGAAATCAGTCTTGAATATTCATTAGAGGGACTGATGCTGAAGCTGAAATTCTAGTACCTAGACCAGCTGATGCAAAGAATTGACTCCTGAAAAAGACCCTGATGCTGTGTAGATTGAAGGCGGGAGAAGGAAATGACAGAGGATGAGATGGTTGGATGGCATCACCAACTCAATGGACATGAGTTTGAGCAAACTCTGAGAGTTGGTGATGGACACGGAGGCCTGGGATGCTGCAGTCCATTGGGTTGCAAAGAGTCAGACACGACTAAGTGACTGAACTGAACTGAATATTGCAAATATTATTTATTTAAGAAATTATTAAAAGTTTCTTAGAATTTAGAACTTTAATGTTACTTAATGCTTGTGAGCAATTATTTAAGTAGGTCATGACATAAAATATCACATCTTATATCTTATGTTAGTCATACATTTATGTAGGGATTTGTATTGTAAAATGTGCCCAAAACTTACTGCATTAAAAACTTTAATTAAGCCTTCCTCAGCATCAGGTCTTCTTTTTCATTTTATATTGGAGTAGAGTTGATTAAAAATATTGTGTTAGTTTCAGGTGAATGGGACGGAAGGGTATACTGGGGGTTCGGGATCGACATGTACACTCTGCTGTGTTTAAAGTGGATAACCAACAAGTAGCTACTGTGTAGCACAAGGAACTCTGTCGAATAGTTTGTAAATTGATAGGGTAGACCTTTTCTCGTTCAGCACTGAGCCTCATATGCTTGGTTCAGAGGAAATGCAAAGCATCAGTAAGTAAACCAATTACCCAAGTACTGTTTGATTCATGTTCAGAACTATGTTCTAATGGAAAGTAATGAAAAGAGTTCTAGGAGATCTAATGTTTTGATTTTTGTCCTTTTGCCAATAGTTTAATATTTCCTGGAGTGAGACTAGGCGCAGATAGTCAATTCAGTGATTTTCTTGATGGATTGGGACCAGCCCAGCTTGTTGGCCGCCAAACCCTTGCTACTCCTGAATGGGTAAGAATAATATTTCCTGAAAGAAAATGAGTGTTTCATGGTTGACAAGGTTATTTTAAGTAGCGTAATAGCATTGATAATACAAGTGAGAACACTTTATCTCAAGTGTTGCTGGTTTCAAATGACTATTCTAAGTTCTAATGCATTTTTCTAACTTGATACATATTTCTAATGCATTTTCCTAACTTTGCTGACAAAGGTCTGTATAGTCAAAGCTATGGTTTTTCCAGTAGTTATATATGAATGTGAGAGCTGGAATGTAAAAAAAGGTCCAGAAAACTGAGCACCAAAAATTAATGCCTTCAAACTGTGGTGCTGGAGAAGACTCGTGAGAGTCCCTTGGATATCTAGGAGATCAAACCAGTCCATCCTAAAGGAAATCAACCCTGAATATTCATTGGAAGGACTGGTGCTGAAGCTGAAGGTCTAATACTTTGGCCATCTGATGTGAAAAGATCCTGAAAAGATCACTGGAAGAGATCCTGATTCTGGGAAAGACTGAGGGCAAGAGAAGGGGTGACAGCGGGTGAGATGGTTGGATGGCATTACTGATTCAATGGATATGAGTTTGAACAAACTCAGGGAGATAGTGAAGGACAGGCAAGTCTGGTGTGCTGCAGTGAGTTCATGGGGTCTCAGAGTCGAACATGACTCAATAACAGCAACAACTAGACATGTGAAATGAATACAGTTAGTCACCTATCTTTGAATTATCAAAATTCTGTCAATATAATGTCTACAGTATATCGAAATGTAGAAGAAGGGTAGCATGGTATAGCCTGGAAAAGTCAATAGTCGATCAAGATGTTGGTGTGAGTGTATTATTATGCAAAAAAGGAATGGAATTGCCTCCCTACTTCAGAACTCAAAAAAGTAGTATTTTGGAGTCAATTGTAAAAGAGAAACAGGAGGTGAAGAAAGACACTAACAGATACTGAGAACACTTAATGTTTCTATGCTCTTGGAGTGAGAAAGAACTTCCAAACCAAAGCCAAATAAATCAAAAAACTTCTACTACAAAAATACCGTAAATTAAGATTATAAAAGGTGATAAATGGAGAAAATTATATGTAACATGTACAATAAATATCTTCCTGAAAGGCATGAGATTCTAGCTTGAAAGGACCCACAGAGAAGTCAGCAAAATCATGAGAATATTTCAAACACAAAAAAACAATATTATATCATTTTACAGTACCAGATATTGATAGAAAATCCCACAGCTTTCCTAAGAGGAAAAATAATTGTATCTAAACTATTAAAAATCTGATTCTTACTGGACTCTTCAGTAATGATAGTGGAATCCAGAAGATGAGCATTATCTTCAAAATTCTGATTAATAGTTTATTTCCAGCATGGAATACAATAGCCAGCCAAGTCATCCAGTAAATTTGAGGCTAGAACCAGCATATGTGTAGACACAAAGGGCCTCAAAACATTTTCCTTATACCCAGCATCACTCAGAAACCTATTGGAGGACATGCTTCAACAAAATGAACTAAGGAAACTTAAAACTTGTGAACTAAAAAGGAGGAACATGAAATTCAGTAAATTAATGCTTTTGTACGAGAGAAGTGGATGGGATGCCCAGAATGGTAGTGAAGGAAAATCTAAGAAAACAGGTACCGCTTTAAAAGCAAGCTGTCCAAATCACAGCCTGTCAGATTCTTAAGCTAAATCTATAGAAAACCTAGTGTGTTTGATTTTGT
Source organism: Aepyceros melampus (assembly GCA_006408695.1). Classification (NCBI taxonomy): domain Eukaryota; kingdom Metazoa; phylum Chordata; class Mammalia; order Artiodactyla; family Bovidae; genus Aepyceros; species Aepyceros melampus. Next base: position 197,384 of record SJXQ01007863.1, read on the forward strand.
AGTACAACTAGACAAGCAGGACAGAGTGAGGGGTTGAATTAGCATAAAAATACATAAAAATGTAAGCAAGAACTTTTTAAAACACACTTAGTGGGCATAGAGAAAAGGAAGTGTCCAAGAAATGAGAAGTAATCATAATATTCCATTGTACTTAACTACAATATTGCATAATCATAATATAAATATTGGGAGAACAGCATGGCAGAAAATGTCAAGTGTATACAGGGGACAGGAAGACAAAGAAAGCAAAATTAGAGGTCAATAATAATATCTATTACTGAAAAAGGAAGGTATCTTATGAATATCATATTTAGAGATAGGGATGCAAATCCAAAAAGTAAAAAAAAAAAAAAATAAGTTAAAATATTGCAAATTTTGAAAGCAGTGACTTTTGAAAGGGAAGAAGTTGAGAGAGAGACCAGGAATATTTTATACTAATAACAAGGCTTAGAGAACAGTTTGACTCTTTAAAGTGTGTATGTGTGTGATTAAAAGGAAAAAGCCTAAGAGTCCCCAGGAGCTAAGGTTTAAAACAAGAATTATTATAAAATTAATGAACAATCCAGAACCACAACATTGATCAGTGGATGAGGCAAATAAGAAGAATTCACAACTGAATTCTTTCTCACAGCTGAGAAAATGGAGATGATTCAACCAAGTAAAACCAACTGAGAAATAAATATATTTAATATTTTGGAGGATAAAGTATCATATCATTCAGAAAAAGTTTGGCAGCTTCTAAAAATGGATAAAGGGCATAAACAGGCAATACAAAAGAAGAAATAAAAATTGAAAATATTTACAAATATGTTCAACCTCCCTAGTAACCAGAAATGCTAATTATAACTTATGGAACATCAGACTGGCAAAAAAGTAGACATATTGCTCTTAATGTTATTAGTGGGCTGTGGAAATGGGAAGACAGATTTTTTTCTGATCACAGTGTACCTTTCTGAAGGATAATTGGCAGTATGCATGAAATTATTGAATGTCCCTTCAGTTAGACCTAATGATTACAAATCTGAGAATTTATTTTTAAGAAATAATTGACCATGGGTGTAAAAATTCTTCATAAAGCTGTTCTTTCTAGTGTTGTTTAATGACAACAATATAGATAAGCTATATTTCCATCCACCGGGATCTGGTTAAATAGGTAATAACATTCCCATTCCATGGTTCATACAGTCAGTAAATTGAGGGTGTATGGTCATGAAAGTTGTTAGATAAGTAGAGGTGGATGGTAGACAGATGTATAGATAGAGTGATGGAGAGAGAGAGATGGATTAGTAGATGATAGATGAGATAGGCTCATAGCCAGAGAGAGAGAAAGAAAGATAGGAATGAAGGAAGGACTAACAAATTATGAAATTGCTAGGGTATTTATCAAGATATTAATGGAGGTTTCTGCTAAATAATGGAAATGCAGATAATTATACTTTTTATTAAGTATTTCATATACTCAGCATAAAGGATAAGAAAACTTTGGGTATAGAATTTCTTAACTACTTCAGTGTTGTTACAGTTAAGCAATTTATAAACCGGTATGAGACTCTCATAAGTTGAATGAGTACCAGAAAAATGAAGAGAAACATTTAAAACCTGATTTGGGGTTAGGGAAAAAAGTGGGGTTGGGGGCTCTAAGTATTAGTTTTTTCTATGAAGATCATGAGGATCATAATTTGGAGTCTGTTATGACCTATTTTTTTTTTTTAACTGAATGTGACTGCAAAGAAGTTGACACATTTTGCTTCTGCTGGCAGGTGATATACAGATAGGAATGGAGGATAAAAAGGGCCAGTTAGAAGTTGAAGTGATTAGAGCACGAAGCCTCACGCAGAAACCCGGCTCCAAATCCACACCTGGTAAGACGCAGAATTAACTGTCCATATGGGAGTTTCCCATGGACAGAAGCTCAAAACGTGTTGTATTTGAATTTCATATGCTCTGTGTTGCATCATCTGCCCTTTGATTGTATAACAGTGGATTGGGTTTTCCTTGCACAATTATTCTGTTGAAAGTATTAGGAAGAGTCTTGTCATGTTAAGACAAATTTAGTTGTGATGGCTTCTTAGCTCGTGTCAATTATTTTTGTCTGCCCATGTACAAAGGCAGCATAAAAATTCAGTTCTAATCGTAACAAGGATAAGCTTTTAGATAGAAAATGAGCTTTAAAATAGAAGCCTATGTTGTATTGCCAGCCATAAGCCAAATAAGTCAGAATCTTATGATAACTTTGCACACTTGAAATGAGGAAAATTATGTTAGTAGTAACATATGAGTTTTGGAGCACTGAAAACTTTAAATGATTTAAATAATCAATGGAAAGCTTTTAGTAAGCATTTCTACTTCTCTAAGGAAGCATTTGCTAATAAAACAATTTAATTTGAAGGATTAACTTTTTATCTGTTAATGTTACCTTTGTTCAGCTCCTTATGTCAAAGTATATCTTTTGGAGAATGGGGCCTGCATAGCCAAGAAGAAGACAAGAATTGCACGAAAGACCCTTGACCCTTTGTACCAACAGTCCCTGGTTTTTGATGAAAGTCCACAGGGTAAAGTCCTTCAGGTCAGTCATAGCTGGTTTGTCTTTTTACATTGTAACAGGCCTATTGTCCACACCAACATTGAAGAGGTGGGCAAAGAGAAAGATAATAAATTCCAATTGTTGATTTACAATATAAGTAATGTGTAGTTGTAAAATATCTCTTAGTTCCAATGGACAGCAAGATATTTATTTTCACTCTCCTTTTCTCCCTTCTCTCATCCTCTCCTTATACTTCTGCCCTACTTCACACCTCTTTCGTCTTCTAGTTGTTAGATAGGTAGACCAGACGGTTAGACTAGATAGATGGAAGGATGGAGTGATAGACAGGTTGATAGACAGATACATAAATACATAGACTAGATGGATGGACAAATGTATGGATGGGTAGGTAGACAGATAGATAATTAGGGCAACCAATGTTAATAATAGTAAGTGCAAAGAAGAAGAAAGGAAAGGAAGCAAATATTCAGGACTGGCTGAGTGTCAGTTTCACTGTTAGCTGCTTCCACATGTTATCTTTTCTAAATATTTTGACCACCACTGCCCTGCCCCCAGCTTTTTGTGGCTTTTAGTTTGCATTTCTCTAGCTACTAATAAGATTAAACAAATTGTTCATATGTAATTGACCATTTGGATTTTCTCTTATATGAAAAATTAACTGTTTCACCTGATACTCTTCTTAGCTTATAGAAGTTTTTTTTTTTGTTTGTTTGTTTTAAGCTGTTCTGGATACTGGTATTTTGTCATTTACATGAATTACACACACATTAGTCCTACTGTGACTTTTCTTTCACCAAATTCTTTACATCTTTCGATGAACAGAAGTTCTCAATTTAAATATACTTCTTAAAAACCACTTTTGTATTGTTTATGCTTTTTTTCTGACTTAGTTTTAAAAAATCCTTCTTTATACCTTCTTTATACCTTTATACCTTATTAGCTATAATCCTTTATTTTTATCCTTCTTTATAAATATATTGAGTGTATATATTTATATATTATATATAATTATATATACTATATATATTATATATATTAGAGTTAGTATTATATATGTTTATAACCTGAAGGTTATAAATATATTGTTTTCATAGAGTTTAATTATTTTGGTTTGTGTTGTGAAGTAGGGCCCAATTTTATTTTTTCCCTTTTATATGATCATTTGTCCAGAAATTATTTATTGAAATGTCCTTCTTTTATACCCATTCTATAATATCAGCTCAGTCATAGACCATTTCATTATCTGCATTGAAAGATTCAATGCAATTCATTCATATCTTTTGAAAGATTATGTCTGAGGAATACAGGTATTAAATAATTTGGCAAGTAAATTGAAAAACTGAGATTCGCCACCCCTGCCTCTCTAAAACAGGTGAGTGAGTTCATTTAGGAACCTCCACAGAGCCTGGAGTAAGTGTAATGGGAATCTTACCTGACACCAAAAAAATTGGTTTTGATGTCAGATTGTTCTGTTATAGTTCACTGACTTATTAATCTTCTGATCAAGTCAAAACTGTCAGGCAAGTCCTCAAAAGGCACCAGCTTATAATTATTTTTCAGCCTGTCCCTTCAGTAACAAGTCTATAATATAAAAGAAATGTAATGAATATTCTCATTCTTTTTGCACATTTCACCATGCACACATGCCATGGTCCCGGAAGCTGGGTTATCTTGCCCTCCTAGCTTGCACAAAATTTAATTTGTATATCTCTGTGGTCCTGCACGTTGCTCACTAGACAATAGTTGCTGAAGAAGGTTTTGAATTGATAAGTAACTAAGCTTGCCTGTTTGTTTTTAACATGGTTTATATAGACAATACCCCTCAGGGACTAGGGAAATACTATATGTATTCCATCAAATCAAAAAATCATGAGAAGTACCTCAAAGTACCTATTTTTAATTATTACATCTCCTTGGTCTTAGTTATGTTCACTTCACCTCCTTCCCTGTCTGGCTCAGTTTTACAGACCAGTTTGCTCTCAACTCTTCACGTGAGAAGGAGAGGAGCTCAAGTTTACTGTGCTTCTCTGTTTCTGCAGGTGATTGTCTGGGGCGACTATGGCAGAATGGACCACAAATGCTTCATGGGGGTGGCTCAGATCTTGTTGGAGGAACTCGATCTTTCCAGCATGGTCATCGGCTGGTACAAGCTGTTCCCACCGTCATCACTGGTTGACCCCACGCTCACCCCTTTGACCCGCCGGGCTTCCCAGTCATCTCTGGAAAGTTCCACTGGGCCCCCCTGCATCCGGTCCTAATGAACTCTCACCAGTAAGACTCTACCTTCAGGATTATAATCTGAACCAGATATTTCATGAGCATTGTTGGAGACAGACAATCAACCTGTGTTTTGCCTGTAGTCGTTTTTCAATAATATGTCCCAATCGTTGTTTAAAACCTGGCTTCACATGACAGAACAAGGCAGTCTATCAAATACAGGAAGAGTCAGCGTGCTAGAGAATCACTGATGCTTCTAACAAATGAAAGAGAGGAAACTGCAAATTCACACACACGCGCGCACATGCACACATCAAACTGAACAAACTGGAAACTGTCCCTCTTGTGAAAAGCTGTATTTTATGTGTTTTTTGCACAAACCACAAGGAGTGTTATTTCCCTGGTGTTTAAGTTTTATTTGTGTGTTGTTTGTTGATTTCAGTTGATTTCAGATTTGTTTTGATTTAATTCGGTTTTCACTGCATTTGTTGTTTCTACTCATTTTCAGCTGTGTCATGACAGGGCTCGTGATGTTTACAGAGACCCTTCCTTTCTTTTTCCAAAAGCACCAAAAAAAAAAGGGCTGAAGCAGTCTCTGTAGCATCTCTGCAGAGTGTGCACCATGAGACAAAGTGAGGCCAGTGCAGGGCTTCACTGACTTTTGCTTTATGATTCTTCAGTTCTTATGTGTAGAAACCCAGAAAATGAAAGTTATCTTCCAAAAACAAATAATCACAGAATCACTGTTTTGAATGGAGCTCATGTCTGTTTGTGTTCTAAAACATTAATTTATGTTTTCCATTGTTTTGCATGGAGGACTTTTACAGAACTGAGTCTGCAGCGAATGCTGGGAACTAACCTAAATGCATCGTTGTACCTTGGAAACACTCCTTGTAATGCCTTTTCCTTCCTGACATCCAAAATAAAAGCATGTATATGCTCATGTGTACAAACCATATGTTTGACTTCCCAAAATGGTGACTAGAAGTGGAGACTTATTACCCGTCCTGGCAAGAACATGGTATGGGCTATTAATATTCCACTGGAAGTTTCATTTGAAATATTCCACACTAATGATTTTTATCAAATTTTAGTTTACATTTCTTTGAAATTGATGCAAGCACAACGCTTGTTTTTTTAATGCAAAGTATCTTACTTTGGGGTGGGGGAAATAAAACAAAGTCCAATTCAATTTGCGTTTTCTTCATCTGAGTTTTTCTTGGCCTTGAATTCCCTTGTGACCTTCTGTGTCTGTGCTAACAACTGCAGACTCTGCAGGTGCATCAGGACCTTCTCCCTCCTTTTATGAGTCCCTCCACTTTTGTGACTCCACAATAGAGCAGCATGACTTGGAAAAGCTGCATGCACGTTTTATTAAAAAAAAAAAGGATAAAGAAAAAAAAAGAAAGGAAAAAAGAAAAGAAACAAAAGGTTATTTAATAATGTATGTTAGTTCCACATAGGCCAGCTTGTATGTTGCATGTACTTGTACAGTTTGCTTGTTAATTACTCTACTGAAATAACCAAGAAATCTAAGCCATCCATTTTTGTTATAGACATTTTGCAAGTTTTAGCCAGACTCCATCTGTGAGTCTGAGGTGAAATGTCTATAGATGGACTTTATTTTTTACCCTCTGGAAAATGTGATGTAGTATGGACCAAATTCCTTCTAATAAATATTTTGGTGTAGATTCCTCCTGGGGGCTGTAACACATGTAGACACTGTGTATACATAGGTTTTAATCCATAGACATACTGCCTGCACCAAGTGAATTATTTATTATTTACACACGCCAGAATGACCTGCCCATTGTTCCCAGGGCACAGATTGACCTCGGGTCACCGTGCTGAGCAGGAAGGACTGAAGCATTGGTGTACTTCTGCTAGATACTGTTCTGTCTCAGTGGCCAACGATCAACTGATTCTAATTGGGTAGTTATCTTTCTATTTGACCACTTGTCTTAACACTTCCCTGTGCTTTTAAATGAACTTCCAACTCATGTATGTAAACATGTTTAATAAAATTTACTTTTCATGTCAGTCTACAGCCATCTGTGTTCTGTGTTGTGCCAGATATTCATTGTGGGTTCCACTGGGCAAGATGGGAGCTGGATCGTGGGAAGGGAGGTGGGATTTATCATCTGCTGGGGGCACTTGACTTGTCACTGCACAAATGTGTGTCTTCATCTCCAGCCCAAAGGGTACTTTGCCTCACATACAATTTTTTACTCTGTCAGCCTAAGTGAGCACATGAGTTTACTTCTGAAAACTGGCATTACTGAAAACAATAAATCTCAGTAAGAATCAAACGGAAGATTGTTTTTCTGCTGCTCTGTAAGTCTGCTGTTGTCCCCCTGCCAAATCATTTCAAGCGTGTGATATGTCAAAATATCAATTCCTGCACCTGTTACCAAAGCATCTGGTTCCTCCTTCCATTGGTTCCTTCTGGACCCCCGACTGATTCATAGAAACTTGCCTTAGGGTTGGTCAACTTAAACTAAACAATGTTATATCATCTCCAACAGAATCTTAGAGAATAAATATGTCTTCAAAGATAATAGCTGAGTCTCCAAAAGTAGTATGTTAAATAAAATGTGTTGGCTTTATTACTTCAACTTTATGACATTTTCTTTTCTTCCCCAAAAGTGTGTTTATATATGATACCAAACCTGGCCTCTTGTACACCGACACTGGATTGAACTTTGAAAACAAGAGTTTTGGGGAAGAAGAAAACATATCTTTATTGCTTTACTGGGCAAAGGGGGACACAGTGGGCTAATGACCTTAAAACTGTGTGTCCCGTCCTGCAGGGGGTAGTGAGGAGTATTCAAGTGTGCAAGGAGCAGAGCATGATCAGCTTATGGACAATATTCTGATTCGTTGGTGGTGAGGGAAGAGGGAGTCAGGATTTTCCAGTTCCAACTGGTCTGATGTCTTTGTGCTTGTGGGCAGCATAAAGTTAACTTCTCCTATCTGGTGGGAGTTTCAGTATCTGCAAGATAGCTCAAAGATACTGTATGTGTATCACTTGAGGCCGAATCAGGACCCTGCCCCAAAGCTGCACTATTGTTTCCCGACTGCTCCTCCCTTGTCTCCACATCCCCTCCCTTCCCTGGTTAGTAATTGTTTGAACCCGACATTTGGAGCTCTGGAAAAGTCATGGAGGCTGAATGAAGTGTATTTCCTACCATTAACCAGGGATGCAGAAAGGCTTTTGTGCCCAAGACCCCACAGTCACGTTCGGTTCCATATATTTCATCATTGTCACCCTCATGACACTTGCTGAGCATTAATTTCGTGTTGCATTGCTGTAAGATAGTTGCTGCCATCTAGTCTCCACCTTCTAGGAACCCTTAAAACTTTACAGAACACACTGGCTTTAACTTTGTAAATCAAACACAACTGAATCAAAATCAAATTGGAGACAATCAGTTGTTTAGAATGGTTTAAACAGTTGACTGAATTTTACCCTACTGAGTCAGCCAGTTGTTTGGTCTACAAGACATGAAATTATCTGTGAGGCTGGGTCAACAGGAGACAAAAACAACTGATCAGTTCATTTCACAACAAACTGTCAGAGCACAGCTGTCTAATGGCCCTACAGCACATCACTGTGGGTGGGAGAGGGCACTTCTGCCACTGAAAGAGGATGCAGCTGAATGTGGTTCAAGGATTCTTTGTCTAGACAGGCACAGAAGCAGAAATCAATCTTCAAGTCATATAGGATTGCATGGTGTTATGATTCAGGGCCTGTGTGATGGAGCGGAATTAACTAGAAGGGTGACCATTTTGCTAAATCTTCAGGATTTCTTGCTGACTCTGACAAGTTAATTTCTGGAAATCTCAGCCTGAAATATGTGATCTGATTTTACTTAACCAACAGTGTTAAGAACTTTGTTGGGTACTAGATATTAAGTACTTGGGATATAAAAGGAAAACAGATACTATCTTCAAGGAACCTCATGTCTACTGAGAGTAATCATTACCTAAAAAAATAATTGCAGTGATACATGCAATTTATTTGATTTGCATGCAAAGGGCTATGGGTTGCAGTTAAGTTTCCCAATAGCCTGTGAGATAAGTACTCTTATGACTCCTACATCCCATAAAGGATCTGCAGCGTGGAGCAGCTAAGCTGCAGGTCAAAGTTGCAGTGCAGGTTTAGTGATGGAGCTGGAATACCCACCAAGGTCTTGCTATCTTCAGATCCTGCCTGCTCAGCACTTGGCATCTTCCCTCAGTGCTCACAGCTGAGCTCAACCTTCACATATGATAAGTCTACAAAATGGGGAAGAACTCCAACCCAAATCCATCTCTCCACTCAAGGCAAGGGTAAAGGAATGAACAAAGTAGTCTTTGAGCCCCAGACTGATCCTTTCAAGGCAACATTGTCTTGGGTACCCCTGCCCATCTGTCCCCAGACACGATGTAATAGCTGTAGTTTTTACAGTTCTTCATCAGTCACACAAATTTTCATCTTAGGGTTGAATCCACCTATGCAGCTGTTGGGTCTTCCCAGAGTCATCCCATGCACTCTCTTATTTGCTTCCAAAGCATATTCAGTGATTGTCATTGAGATGTAGAGTGCCCTTTCCCCAGAAGCTCCCAGAGGTCATCCCTCCCCTCTGCAGCCCCCACATTTGATTTGTACTGCCACCCCAATTCCCCTCCAATACTTAATGGGGCACAAGAGATGCCAAGTCTTCATATCTGAGTGCAAAGCAGATGTGAGCAAATCACGGGTGCCATGTGATGGCATTTTTAGTGTTGGTACCATGCAAGTTTACTGTAAGCTCCTATCTTGGGACAAAGTCTTAGAAGTCATGGTTTTTTGCTATTTTGTTCTGTTTGAATTACCACAAAGAGATTCTCTGAGATCACAGTATATAATTACAACTCAAATTTGTTCCTTTCTCCCATCATCTTCCAAAATGTTATGTATTAGCACCCCGCCCCCAACACACACACCCCTCACGTGTGTGTGATCTCTTACATTGTGGATTAGTTCTTCATCATCAGGAGAACCTTTCACTACTACCTAGATCCACCAGTTTATCCCTCCCAAAATGGTTTATCCCTCCCTGCCTCCAATACCTCACCTACTGCTCATCACCCCAATGGAAGGCTTCCAGATCAAAACACAACATACCCACATTCATTTGAATTTCATATAAACAATGAGTAATTAAAAATCATCTTAAAATTGATTTTATCAGCCATTCACAGTCAACCTGGCATCCTGTATTTTTACTGGGTGAATATGGCCATTCTATCTCTGTGGTGGGTGGTTTGTGCCCCTACCACTTTGCTGAAATGCAGACAGATCCAACAGCATTTTCTCAGCGTAGTTATTGACCCCTCCTCTGCATCTCCTATTGAGAACTTCCTTCTTGGAAGTTTTTCTCTCCCTTACTTATTGTTCTCATCCTCCACCTTGAAGACTGGATTATGTGTCCAATTCCTCACTCCTTCTGAAAAGATCACACACTCAGACCTGTTGCCGTATTATTTTGCAGCCCTTCACAATACAGCAGAATGAGAATCTACATCCCTTTGCCACTGACTTGGGATTGACCAGGTGACTAGCTTATTTTTTGAAATGTATTTTATTGAAGTATAGTTGATTTACGATGTTGTGTTAATTTCTGCTGTATAGAAAAGTGATTCAGTTTGACATATATAGATATAACGATACAGGTATAGTAGTACTGGTATTTATTGCTCAGTCGTATCTGACTCTTTGTGACCCCATGGACTGTAGCCCATGAGGCTCCTCTGTCCATGGGATCTCGAGGCAAGAATACTAGAGTGGGTTGCCATTTCCTTCCCCTAGGGATCTTCCTGAGCCAGGGATCAAACCCAGCTCTCCTGCATTGCAGGCAGATTCTTTACTGTCTTAGCTACAGGGAAGCCATAAATATTTAGATATAGATACATTCTTTTTCATATTCTTTTCCATTATGTTTTATCTCAGGATATTGAATATATTTCCCTGTGCTATATAGTGGGACTTTGCTGTTTATCTGTCCTATATTTAATAGCTTATATCTGCAAATCCCAATTTCCCAATCAATGTACCGCCCCCTCACTTGGTAACCACAAGTTTTTTCTCTATGTCTGTGAGTCTGTTTCTGCTTTGTAGATACATTCATCTGTGCCATATTTTAGATTCCACATATAAGTGATATCATATGGTATTTGTCTTTCTCTATCTGATTTACTTCACTCAGTATGATAATTTCCAGGTCTATTCAGGATGCTACAAATGGCATTATCTCATTCCTTTTTCATGGCCAAGTAGTACATATATGTCTATACCTGTGTGTGTGTACACATGTGTGTGTGTGTGTACACATCTTCTTTATCTATTCATCTATCAATGGACATTTAGGTGGCTTCCATACAGACCATTTGCTCCCGTGCTGGTTGATGTTGGTTAGTACCTAACAGGAAGGATTAGTGTCGTGACACAGCGAATGCAGTTCTCCATGGGAAGGGCTCCCTGCAGGTTGGCACTGTTCATTCAACCCGGTCCTTGAATGAAATTTGTGCAGAGCAGACCTGCATCCACCTACCAGACTGAAGCAGAGCTGCTCCAGATCTGTGCACAATATAAAATGTTTCTGGCAGCCACAAAGACTTGGAAGTTGTTTGTTATACAGCCTCATTACAGGCTTGAGTAACACATGAAACGAGACCTTCCAGATGTACAAGCTGGATTTGGAAAAGGCAGAGGAACCAGAGGTCAAATTGCCAACATCCATTGGATCATAGAAAAACACCTACTTCTGCTTCATTGACCAAGCTAAACTTTTGACTGTGTAGATCACAACTAACTGGAAAATTCTGAAAGAGATCAATACAAGACCACCTTACCTACCTCCTAAGAAACTTGTACGCAGGTCAGGAAGCAACAGTTAGAAAGCAATATGGAACAATGTACTGGTTCAAAATTGGGAAAGGAGCACATCAAGGCTGTATATTGTCACCCTGCTTATTTAACTTCTACACAGAGTACAAATGTGAAATATGGGCCTGGAATCAAGAGTGCTGGGAGAAATATCAATAACCTCAGATATGCAAATGACACCACCCTTATGGCAGAAAGTGAAGAAGAACTAAAGAGCCTTTTGATGAAGTGAAAGGGGAGAGTGGAAAAGTTAGCTTAAAGCTCAACATTCAAAGAACTAAGATCATGGCATCTGGTCCCATCACTTCATGGCAAATAGATGGTGAAAAAGTGGAAACAGTGACAGATTTCATTTTCTTGGGCTCCAAAATCACTGTGGATGGTGACTACAGCCACAAAATTAAAAGACACTTGCTCCTTGGAATAAAAACTATGAAAAACCTAGACAATGTATTTAAAAGCATAGATACCACTTTGCCAACAAAAGTCTGTCTAGTCAAAGCTATGGTTTTTCCATTAGTCATGTGGTGGTTCTGATGGTAAAGAGTCTGCCTGCAATGTGGGAGATCAGTGATCCCTGGGTCAGGAAGATCTCCTGGAGAAGGAAATGGCAACCCACTCCAGTATTCGTGCCTGGAAAATCCCATAGACAGTGGAGCTTGGCAGTCTATAGTCCATGGGGTTGCAAAGTGGTGGGCACAACTCAGTGACTTCACTATGTACAGATGTGAGAGGTGGACCATAAAAAAGGCTGAGTGCCTAAGAATTGATGCTTTCGAATTGTGGTGCTGGAGAAGACTCTTGAAAGTCCCTTGGACAGGAAACAGATCAAACCAGTCAAACCTAAAGGAAATCAGTCCTGAATATTCACTGGAAGGACTGATGCTGAGGCTGAAGCTCCAAAACTTTGACCACCTAATGCAAGAGTCAAGTCACTGGAAAAAACCCTGATGCTGGGGAAGACTGACTCCAAGAGAATGGATGACAGAGGAAGAGATGGTTGGATGGCATCACTGACTCAATGGACATGAGTTTGAGCAAACTCCAGGAGATAGTGAAGAATAGAGAAGCCTGGTATGCTTCATTTCATGGGGTTGCAGAGTCAGACACCACTTAGTCACTGAACAACAACAATTACAGGGAAACCTATTACACCATCCTTTCCTGGGTCCTTCTCATCAGCATCTACCATGTAAAGGGGGTGTGTTGCCTATGAAGGCACAAAATTAAATAGCACAAAGAATCTGTAACAATCCTTAAGGTTGTTTATTTCACAATATTATGACCTTTTTTCTTTCTATCCCCCTTCCACTCTCTAATCTACTCCCAAGTTTCAACTAAAACCTCTATTTTCATCTTAGCATGGCCATTTCTACAGTTAACAGGTCTGAGTTTCAGACTCTTTGCAGGATAACTTTTTAATGTCTCAGCATCTCAAGAAAAACATGTCTAAAGGAAAAATGTAATCACATATTCCCAAAGACCCTATTTCTGTTAGGCATCACCTTTTCTGAATTTCTGATATTTGATTCATTCTTTTTCTGTAGATGTAAAATAGATGCTTTAAATTTTTTTTTATTGAAAGATAATTGCTTTACAGAATTTTGTTGTTTTCTGTCAGACCTCAACATGGATCAGCCATAAGTATACATATATCCCCTCCCTTTTGAACCTCCCTCCCCTGTCCCTCCCCATCCCATCCCTCTAGGTTGATACAGAGCCCCTGTTTGAGTTTCCCGAGTGATAGAGCAAATTCCCGTTGGCTATCTATTTTACATATGCTAATATAAGTTTCCATGTTACTCTCTCCATACATCTCACCCTCTCCTCCCCTCTCCCCATGTCCATAAGTCTATCCTCTATGTCTGTTTCTCCATTGTTGTCCTGTAAATAAATTCTTCAGGACCAATTTTCTAGATTTTGTGTATATGTGTTAGAATACGAATTTATCTTTCTCTTTCTGACTCACTTCACTCTGTATAATAGGTTCTAGGTTCATCCACTTCATTAGAACTGACTCAAAGGCATTCCTTCTTATGGCTGAATGACATTCCATTGTGTGTATGTACCACACTTCTTTATCCACTCATCGGTCGATGGACATCTAGGTTGCTTCCATGTTCTAGCTATTGTAAATAGTGCTGCAATGAACAATGGGATACATGTGTCTCTTTCAATTTTGGTTTCCTCAGTGTATATGCCTAGGACTGGGGCTGCTGGACCATATGGTGATTTTATTCCTAGATTTTTAAGGAACCCAAATGCCATCTTTCATAGTGGCTGTATCAATTTACATTCCCCCGAACAGTATAAGAGGGTTCCCTTTTCTCTACACCCTCTCCAGCATTTATTGTTTGTAGACTTTTTGATGATGGCCATTCTGACTGGTGTGAGGTGATATCTCACTGTAGTTTTGATTTGCATTTCTCTCATAAAGAGCAATGTTGAGCATCATTTCATGTATTTATTAGCCATCTGTATGTCTTCCTTGGAGAAATGTCTGTTTAGATGTTTTTTCCCACTTTTTGATTGGGTTGTTTGTTTTCCTGGTATTAAATTGTATGAGCTGCTTGTACATTTTGGAAATTAACCTTTTGTCAATTGTTTCATTTGTTTCAATTGTTTCATTATTTTCTCCCATTCTGAGGGTTGTCTTTTCACCTTGTTTATAGTTTCCTTTGCTATGCAAAACTTTTTGAGTTTAATTAGGCTCCATTTGTTTACTTTTGTTTTAATTTCCATTACTCTAGGAGATTGGTCATAGAGGATCTTGCTTTGATTTATGTCATCGAGTGCTCTGCCTATGTTTTCCTTTAAGAGTTGTATAGTTTCTGATCTTATATTTAGGTCTTTAATCCATTTTGAGTTTATCTTTTTGTATGGCATTAGGATATGTTCTAATTTCATTCTTTTACATGTAGCTGTTCAGTGTTCCCAGCACGATTCATTTAAGAGGCTATCTTTGCCCATTGCATATTCTTGCCTCCTTTGTCAAAAGTAAGGTACCCATAGGTGCACGGGTTTCTTTCTGGGCTTTATATCTTGTTCCATTGGTCTACATTTCTGTTTTTGTGCCAGAACCATACTGTCTTGATGACTGTAGCTTTGTAGTATAACCTAAAGTCAGGAAGGTTGATTCCTCCAGCTCCATTCTTCTTTCTCAAGACTGCCTTGGCTATTTGGGGTCTTTTGTGTTTCCATGAAGGTAAAAGGGAAGTTTCTCAGTCATGTCTCACTCTTTGCAACTTCATGGACTGTAACCTACCAGGCTTTTCTGTCCATGGGATGAATTGTGAAATATTTTATTCTAATTCTGTGAAAAACACCATTGGTAATTTGATAAGGATCACATGGAATCTGTAGCTTGTGTTTGGTAATGTAGTCATTTTCACAATATTGATTCTTCCTACCCAGGAACATGGAATATCTTTCCATCTGTTTATGTCATCTTTGATTTTCTTCATTAGTGTCTTATAATTTTCTGTGTATAGTTCTTTTGTCTCCTTAGGTAAATGTATTACTAGATATTAATTATTTTTGCTGCAATGGTGAATTGGACTGATTCTTTAATTTCTCTTTCTGATTTTTCATTGTTAGTGTATAGAAATGCAAGTGATTTCTGTATATTGATTATGCAAATTTGCTAAATTAACTGATTAGCTCTAGCAATTTTTTAATACTATCTTTAGGGTTTTCTATGTACAGTATCATGTCATCTGCAAACAGTGAGAGGTGTACTTCTTTTCCCCTCTGGATTCCATTTATTTATTTTTCTTCTCTGACTGCTGTAATGAGGACTTCCAGAACTATGTTGAATAATGATGAAAGTGAACATCCTGGTCTTGTTCCTGATCTTAGGGGGAATGCTTTGAGGTTTTCACCACTGAGAATAATGTTTGCTGTAGGCTTATCATATATGGCCTTTACTATGTTGAGGTAGGTTGCCTCTATGTCCATTTTTTGAAGTTTTGATCATAAATGTGTGCTGATTTTCTCAAAGGCTTTCCTGTACCTATTGAGATGATCACATGATTTTTATCATTCCATTTGTTAATATGGTATATCACATTGATTTATTTGCATACAATAAGAAACCTTGCATCCCTAGAATAAACCCAACTTGATCATGGTGTGTGAGCTTTTTGATGTGTTGCTGAATTCTGATTGGTAAAATTTTGTTGAGGATTTTTGCATATATGTTCATCAGTGATATTTGCCTGCAGTTTTCTTTTTTTGTGTGTTGTCTTTGTTAGGTTTTGGTATCAGGGTAATGGGGACCTTATAGAATGAGTTTGGAAGTGTTCTTTCCTCTGCAGTATTTTGAAAGAGTTTTAGAAAGATCTGCATTAGTTCTTCGCTAAATGTTTGATAGAATTCTCCTGTAAAGCTACCTGGTCCTGGGCTTTTGTTTTTTGGGAGATTTTTAATCACAGCTTCAATTTCAGTACTTGTAATTGGGTTGTTCATAATTTCTATTTCTTCCTGATTCAGTGTTGGAAGATTGAAATTTTCTAAGAATCTGTCCATTTTTTCCAGGTTATCCATTTCATTGCCATATACTGGAGTGGGGTTTCATTGCCTTCTCCAATAGTTGTTCATAATAGTCTCATAATCCTTTGTATTTCTGCATTGTCTGTTGTAACCCCTCCTTTATCACTTCTAATTTTGTTGATTTGATTCTTCTCTCTTTTTTTCTGATGAATCTGGCTAAAGGCTTGTAAATTTTATCTTCTCAAAAAATGAACTTTCAATTTTATTAATCTTTACTATTGTTTCTTTAATTTCTTTTTCATTTATTTCTGCTCGAATCTTTATAACTTATTTCCTTTAAAAATTTGGGAGTTTTTTAATTGTTATTTTCCCAGTTATTTTAGATTGTAAAGTTAGGTTGTCTCTTTGATGTTTTTCTCATTTCTTGAGGTAGGATTGTATTGTTATAAACTTCCCTCAGAATGGCTATTGCTGCATCAAATAAGTTTCGAGTTGTTGTGTTTCCATTGTTATTTGTTTTAGAATTTTTTTGATTTCCCTTTTGATGCCTTTAGTATCCTGTTGGTTATTTATAAACATGTTGTTTAATCTCCGTATGTTTGTATTTCTTACCATTTTTTTTCTTGTAATTGACATCTACTGTAATAGTGTTTGGAGAAGATGTTTTATATGATTCCAATTTTCTCAGATTTACTGAGGTTTGATTTGTGACACAAGATGTGGTCTATCCTGGAGAATGTTCCACGTGTGCTGGAGAAGAAAGTGTATTCTCCTGCATTTGAATGGAATGTTCTGAAGATATCATTGAGATCCATCACATCTAATGCATCACTTAAGTTGTGTTTCCTTTTAATTTTCTCTTTTGATGATCTGTCCATTGATGTGAGTGGGGTGCTAAAGTCTCCTACTATTATTGTGTTACTGTCAACTTCTCCTTTTATGTCTGTTCAGTTCAATCTCTAAGTTGGGTCCGACTCTTTAGAACCCATGGACTGCAGCATGCCAGGTCTCCTTGGCCATCTCCAACCCCTGGGGTTTACTCAAACTCATGTCCATAGAGTCAGTGATGCCATCCAACCATCTCATCCTCTGTCGTCTCCTTCTCCTCCCACCTTCAATCTTTCCCAGCATCATGGTCTTTTCAAAATCAGTTCTTCATATCAGGTGGCCAAAGTATTGGATTTTCAGCATCAACATCAGTCCTTCCAAAGAATATTCATCACTGATTTCCTTTATGATGGACTGGTTGGGTATTCTTGCAGTCCAAGGGACTCTCAAGAGTCTTCTCCAACACCACAGTTCAACAGCATCAATTCTTTGGTGCTCAGCTTTCTTTATAGTACAACTCTCACATCCATACATGAGCACTGGGAAAACCATAGCCTTAACAAGACGGACCTTTGTTGGCAAAGTAATGTCTCTGCTTTTGAATATGCTATTTAGGTTGGTCATAACTTTTCTTCCAAGGAGCAAGCGTCTTTTAATTTCATGGCTGTAATTACCATCTGCAGTGATTTTGGAGCCCCCAAATATAAAGCCTGCACTGTTTCCACTGTTTTCCCATCTATTTGTCATGAAGTGATGGGACCAGATGCCATGACCTTTGTCTTCTAAATGTTGAGCTTTAAGCCAACTTTTATACTCTCCTCTTTCACTTTCATCAAGAAGC
The DNA here is from genome assembly GCA_006408695.1 of Aepyceros melampus. NCBI lineage: Eukaryota > Metazoa > Chordata > Mammalia > Artiodactyla > Bovidae > Aepyceros > Aepyceros melampus. The sequence continues at coordinate 215,216 of SJXQ01007863.1, forward strand.
TCTTTAGTTCTTCTACACTTTCTGCCATAAGGGTGGTGTCATCTGCATATCTGAGGTTACTGATATTTTTCTCAGCAGTCTTGATTTCAGCTTGTGCTTTATCTAGCTCAGCATTTCTCATGATGTGCTCTGCATAGAGGTTAAATGAGCACAATGAGAGTATACAGCCTTGACATACTTCTTTTCCTGTTTGGAACCAGTCTGTTGTTCCATGTCCAGTTCTAACTGTTGCTTCCTGACCTGCACACAAGTTTCTCAAGAGGCAAGTCAGGTGGTCTGGTATTCCTGTCCCTTTCAGAATTTTCCACAATTTATTGCGATCCACACAGGCAAAGGCTTTGGCATAGTCAATAAAACAGAAACACATATTTTCTGGAACTTTCTTGCTTTTTCAATGATCCAGTGGATGTTGGCAATTTGATCTCTGGTTCCTCTGTCTTTTATAAATCCAACTTGAACATCTGGAAGTTCAAGATTCATGTATTGTTGAAGCCTGGCTTGGAGAATTTTGCACATTACTTTACTAGCTTGTGAGATGAGTGCAATTGTGCAGCAGTTTGAGCATTCTTTGGCATTGCCTTTCTTTGGAATTGGAATGAAAACTGACTTTTTCCATTTCTGTGGCTACTGCTGACTTTTCCAAATTTGCTGGCATATTGAGTGTAGCACTTTCACAGCATCATCTTTTAGGATTTGAAATAACTCAACTGGAATTCCATCACCTCAACTATCTTTGTTAGTAGTGATGCTTCCTGAGGCCCACTTGACTTTGCATTCCAGGCTGTCTGGCCCTAGGTGAGTGATCACACCACCGTGATTATCTGAGTCTTGAAGATCTTTTTTATACAGTTCTTCTGTGTATTCATTCTTGCCACTTATTCTTAATATCTTCTGTTCTGTTAGGTCCATACCATTTCTATCCTTTATTGAGCCCATCTTTGCATGAAATGTTCCCTTGGTATCTCTAATTTTCTTGAAGAGATCTCTGGTCTTTCCCATTCTTTTGTTTTCCTCTATTTCTTTGCACTGATCACTGAGGAAGGCTTTCTAGTCTCTCCTTTCTATTCTCTGGAACTCTGCATTCAAATGGGTATATCTTTTCTCTTCTCCTTTGCTTTTGCTTCTCTTCTTTTCTAAGTGATTTGTAAGGCCTCCTCAGAAGCCATTTTGCTTTTTTGCATTTCTTTTTCTTGGAGATGATCTTGCTCCCTGACTCCTGTACAATGTCATGAACCTCCATCCATAGTTCATCAGGTACTCTCTCTATCAGATGTAGTCCTTTAAATTTATTTCTCACTTCCACTGTATAATCATTAGGGATTTGATTTAGGTCATACTTGAGTGTCCTAGTGGTTTTCAGAACTTTCTTTAAGTCTGAATTTGGCAGTAAGGAGTTCATGATCTGAGCCACAGTCAGCTCCTGGTCTTGTTTTTGCTGACTGTATAGAGCTTCTCCATCTTTGGCTGCAAAGAATATAATCAGTCTGATTTCAGTGTTGGTGATATCCATGTGTACAGTCTTTTCTTGTGTTGTTGGAAGAGGGTGTTGGCTATGACCAGTGCATTCTCTTGGCAAAATTCGATTAGCTTTTGCCCTGCTTCATTCTGTACTCCAAGGCCAAATTTGCCTGTTAACCCAGGTGTTTCTTGACTTTCTACTTTTGCATTCCAGTCCCCTATAATGAAAAGGACATCTTTTTAGGGTGTTAGTTCTAGACAGCCTTGTAGATCTTCATAGACCCATTCAACTTCAGCTTCTTCAGCATTACTGGTTGGGGCATAGACTTGGATTACCGTGATATTGAATGGTTTGCCTTGGAAACAGAGATCATTCTGTCATTTTGGAGATTGCATCCAAGAACTGCATTTCAGACTCTTTAGTTGACTATGATTCCTACTTCATTTCTTCTAAGGGATCTTGCCCACAGTAGTAGATATAATGGTCATCTGAGTTAAATTCACCCATTCCAGTCCATTTTAGTTCGCTGATTCTTAAAATGTCAACATTCACTCTTGCCATCTCCTGTTTGATCTCTTCCAATTTACCTTGATTCATGGACCTAACAGTCCAGGTTCCTATGCAATATTACTCTTTACAGCTTTATTGCTTCCATCACCAGTCACATCCACAACTGAGTGTTGTTTTTGCTTTGGTTGGTTGTTTGTTGGTGTTTGTCTTATGTATTGAGGTGCTCCTATGTTGGGTGCACAGATATTTACAAATGTTATGTCTTCCTCTTGGATTGATCCCTTGATCATTATATAGTCTCCTTCCTTATCTCTTGTAATCGTCTTTATTTTACGGTCTATTTTGTCTGATATAAGGATTGCTACTCCAGTTTTCTTTTGCTTCCCATTTGCATGTAATATCCTCCCCCTTTCAGTGTATATGTGTCTTGAGATCTGAAGTGAGTTTCTTGTAGACAGCATATATATGGGTCTTGTTTTTGTATCCATTCAGCCAGTCCATGTCTTATGATTGGAGCATTTAGTCCATTTACATTTAATGTAGCCATTGATACATATGTTGCTATTGCCATTTTTAAAGTTGTTTGGGATTGATTTCGTAGATCTTTTTTCTTCTCTTGACTATTTAAATTCCTTTAACATTTGAGGTAGTGATGGACAGGGAAGCCTGACATGCTGTGATTCATGGCGTCACAAAGAGTCAGACACGACTGAGCGACTGAACTGAACTGACTGAACATTTGTTGTAAGGCTGGTTTGGTGGTACTCAATTCTCTTAACTTTTGCTTGTCTGTAAAGCTTGTCATTTCTCCATCAATTTTGAATGAGATCCTTGCCAGGTACAGTAATCTTGGTTGTAAATTTTTCCCTTTTAGAACTTTAAATGTATCTTCCCATTCCCTTCTGGTCTGCAGAGTTTCTGCTGAAAGACCAGCTGTTAAGCATATGGGGTTTCCCTTGTATGTTACTTTTGCTTCTTCCTTGCTGCTTTTAATATTCTTTCTTTGTGTTTAGTCTTTGTTAGTGATTAGTATGTGTCTTGGTGTGTTTCTCCTTGGCTTTATCCTGTATAAGACTCTGTGCCTCTTGGACTTGATTGACTATTTCTTTTTCCATGTTGGGGAAATTTTCAACTATAATATCTTCAAAATTTTTCTCATACCCTATCTTTTTCCCTTCTCCTTCTGGGACCCCTATAATTCGAATGTGGTGCATTTGATATTGCCCCAGAGGTCTCTGAGTCTATCCTCAGTTTCAGTCTTTGTACTTTATTCTGTTCTTAAGAAGTTGTTTCCACCATTTTATATTCCAGCTCATTGATTCATTCTTCCACTTCAGATATTCTGCTACTGATTCCTTCCAGAGTATTTTTAATTTCAGTAATTGTGTTGTTTGTCTCTATATGTTTATTCTTTAATTATTCCAGGGCTTTGTTGATTGATTCTTGCATTTTCTCCATTTTGTTTTCAAGGGTTTTGATCATCTTTGCTATCATTATTCTGAATTCTTTTCCAGATAATTTGCCTATTTCCTCTTTATTTATTTGGATTTCTGTGTTTCTAGCTTGTTCCTTTATTTGTGTAGCTTGTTCCTTCATTTGTGTAGTATTTCTTTTCATTTTTTTTTTAACTTATTTTGTTTGAGGTCTCCTTTTCCCAGGGTTCAAGGAAAGTTAAATTCTTTCCTTGAAGAAGATTGAATTCTTTCCTCCTTTTGGTTTCTGCCCTTCTGAGGTTGGTCCAGTGGTTTGTGTAGTCTTTGTATAGGGTGGGATTTGTGCTGAGTTTTTGTTTGTTTGTTTGTTTGTTTTCCTCTGATGGGCAAGGCTGAATGAGGTGGTAATCCTGTCTGCTGATGATTAGGTTTGCATTTTTGTTTTGTTTGTTCTTTAGATGAGGCGTCCTGCACAGAGTGCTACTGGTGGTTGTCTGAGGCCAGGTCTTGTCTTCAAGTGGTTTCCTTTGTCTGAGTTCTCGCTATTTGATGCTCCCTGGGTTAGTTCTCTGGTAGTTTAGGGTATTGGAGTCAATGCTCCCACTCCCAAAGCTCAGGGCTTGATCTATGGTTGGGAACAAAGAGTCCACAAGTGGTTTGTTATGGCATCAAGCGAGATTAAAGCAAATTTTTGGATATATCCAAAAATGAGAAACCAAAGATGAACCCCAGAGAAACAGCAGTTGCAAAATTAAGCAAATAATAATTAAAATAATAGAATATATACATACATATACACCCATGAGCAAAGTCAAAACAGTCCAACAAAAATAAAGTACAGTAGACTGACTCAGCCAATGAAGGAAATCAAAGATTATATTTACCAGTTAAGAATGAAACTAACTAAAGCACAAACTAGAAAGCAAAACTAAAGCAATGTGCCAAGTGGGGAATAAAGCAATGAAGACAAAACTAACAAATATATTGAGATGAAAGGAAAGAAAGAAACAATAGATATGCAATTTTAAATAGAGGTAGATGAAGAAGATTTATATACATTAAAGAATAACTGCAAGGGGGAAAGAACAGTAGGAGAGGCAAACAAAGGAATAAATGTAGAAAAATTATCATAGGTTTAAAAATTAAAATTATAAAAAGAGAAAAGAACAAAAATGGAAGAAGAAAGAGAAAAGGAATAAAAAAGGAGAACTCCACAGAACTGCCAAACCCCAATGCAGAGGCAGAGGTTTATAACAACAATAAAAAATGTGACTGAATATACACACATACATATACACCCGTAGGCAAAATCAAAAGAGTCCAACAAAAATAAAGTATAATCAACTGACCCAGCAAACAAAGGAAACCAAAAATTATGCCTACCAGGAAAAAACTAACTAAAGCACAAACTAGAAAACAAAACTAAAGCAAGGTGCCAATTGGGGAATAAAGCAATGAAAATAAAACTAACGAATATGTTGAGAGGAAAGGAGAAAAAGAAAAGGAAGAAAGAATAGATATGCAAAATTATATAGAAGTAGATAAAGACAGAGGAGCCTGGTAGGCTGCAGTCCATGGGGTGCTGGAAGTCGGACATGACTGAGCAACTTCACTTTCACTTTTCACTTTCATGCATTGGAGAAGGACATTGCAGCCACTCCAGTGTTCTTGCCTGGAGAATCCCACAGATGGGGGAGCCTGGTGAGCTGCCGTCTATGGGGTCGCACAGAGTTGGACATGATTGAAGTGACTTAGCAGTAGCAGATAAAGAAGATTTATATACGTTAAGGATTAACTGCAAGGGAGAAAGAACAATAGGAAAAGCAAACAAAGGAATAAATGTAGAAAAAATAATAGGTTTGGAAAATTAAAAATAGAGAAAAGAAAAATAAAAAAAGGAAAACCCCACAGAAATGCAAAGCCCAATGTAGAGGCAGTGGTTTATAACAACAATAAAAAATGTGACTGAGAGAAAAAAGGCTCACAAGCTTAATTGGATTTCTTAGTGCCTGTACTACAATAGGGGTGGAGGGGGGCGGGGGGAAGGAAAAAAAGAGAAAGAAAAAAAACAAAAGAAACTACAGAACAAATCAAAACATAAGAATAATAAATATTTGTCTTGAGTCACTGCTGTCAGAGTCCTTTCCCTTACTGGGAGTCACAGTCCACTTCACCTCCCTAGGATGCCCTCCAACAGTGTGCTGATCTCTGGACCTGCTGAGGGGGCAGCTCAGATTCTAATCTGCTCCTACTCCTGTGTGTTCTTGCCTCCAATGTCCACAGGTATCAGAACTAGTGTGTTTTCTCTTGTGGGAGCTCTCTCTTATAATAGCCTTGTATATATTCCATAGACACAGAGTCTGCTTAGTTGTTCTTGTGGATTTAATCTGTAACTTGTACAGCTGATGGGAAGGTTTTTGGTCTTCTTCCTTAGCCACGCTGCCCCTGGGTTTCAATTGTGATTTTATTTCCACCTCTACTTGTGAGTTGTCCACTGGGATTTGCTCCTGAGGCTGCCCTGGAGGACTTGGGTCTGCCCCAGTGAAGGCCAGATGGGAGGTGGTGCAGCTGTTTGGGTCGCAGGGGTTCTGGCAGCACTAGAACTCAGGGGAGTTGGTGGCTCTGGCAGCAGGAAATATAATGCTCTAGAAGGGCGTGGTAACCAGTATTGGCCAGTATGCTCCAGTATTTTTGCCTGGAGAACTCCCATCCCTGACAGAGAAGCCTGGCAGGCCACAGCCTACAGGGTTGCAAAGAGCCGGACACTACGAAAGTGACCCTGTGCACATGGACACAAGACTATTTTTGCCTGTGGCACCTCTGCCTCAGTGAGGGTTGAGCATGAAGGTGGTGCAGCTTCTTGGCTTGCGGAGACCCTGGTGGCGCCAAGTGTGCAGGGACACAGACTGCCTCCACGGCAGGAGTTATGGCCCTGTCTGAGTCTTTTTTGGAGCCTCTTGTAGCTGGCGATGAGAAGGCCTCTTTGGCCAGTCTTTCTCCATAGCTCTGCCCATTCAGGCACTTAGAAGGCTCCCTTGCCTGGGGTCCTTCTCTGTTGTTCAGCATGTCAGGCACATAGAGGGGGCACCCTGGCTGAGGTCCTACTCTGTAGATTGGCAAGTCAGGCACTTAAAAAGGCACCCTGGGTGGGGCCCTGCTCTGTAGTTCAATGTGTCAAGCATTTGATGGGCCAGGCTCTCTGTTGTTCATCTGAGGATGGTGGCATATGGGGAGAGAGAAGCTATGTGATGGCCCCACCCCCTACACATGACTCAGCAGTATCTCCTTGCTTCCATGTCTGCCTGGCTTTCCTCCACAGGCATTTCCCAACACAGTCTCCTCCCTCACACGCCCTTGCTCTGTCTCTCCAGAGTCCACAGCAGCCATTGCCCTGGGATGGCTCCACAATCCCTAAACTCCAGCTCCTAGCTGCTGCGCCTTCCAGGGGACCAGTGTCCCCGTCCAGGGTATATATGGCTGTGGCAAGGGCTGTCTGATTCTCATTCCATTTAGGCTGCCATTGATCAGCTTTAAATGTCTCAGCCTTAAATGTCTCTCCTCTGACTCAGACAATTGCCCCGATGTGGGGTTGGACCCCTGCTTCAGATTCCCCACCCATCAAGG